>BMAO01019922.1:0-121749 GCA_019973975.1 Trichonephila clavata | reverse complement strand
TATCAAATGAGAAATTAAAATAAATTTTGGTAGTTTGATGATTTTTTGGGTAACATGTCATCTTTAAACATTAATTTCTATTATTAACAATTTAAGACGCCAGTCACTAATTACGTAATATTATTTCAAAAAATTGAAACTTTTTGAGTGAGTGAGTGATTGAATATTAACGTCGCACTGATTAGCAACACGAGGGCTTTTGGCGACGGTCCGCGTAATTTGAAACTTTTTGAGAGGTGATCACATATGAAGAAAAAAAAATGTCTTATATAATGAATTTTATGATTTTTTGGTGCTTTTAAAACTGATTTAATGCTAATATCCCATTGCAAATAGCGAGAACGATAATAATACAATAAAAGAAAACAATATTTATAGGTAAAGGAATCCAGAATAAGCAAACCATACCTATTATATTACTTTCAAAATCCTGCACCAAAAAGGAAGGATTAGAAAATGAAGGTACTCACAGTAAGCACAGAGAAACAGCAACGAACAGTAGGAGATGTTCATTTTGAAATAATACTTTCAACGCAGCAAGAACAGACGCAATTTAGTATTTTTTTATTTATTTATTCATCTTTTAAAGAGAACGAGCTCATCCATATTGTTTAAAGTTCTCAAACAGTCTTTAAAAAGGCCTCCATACAGACAAAAAAAAAGGAACAAAGAAGAAACATATATCATTACCGTGTAACATAAATAACAAGACTGTACCTAAGAATCGACTCATTTATCCTCATTACATCATTGTTCAATTCACAAAATTCATAATGCATTTTCATGTAGCATATTAACTAGGATTGATGTTAAATTTTTAACACTGATCAATCATCCATGCCTTATAATGAATTGAAAATGAAAATAATATGTATGTTTTTTTTATTAGCAGGCATACAGAAAAGAACACCTGGGTGACCATTTAAGTAACGCTAGGGGAAAAAAAGAAAAATGTCAATAAAAATCTATATTACTAATAAATTATGAAAACTAAATCTCAAAAATAACCTGGGTCAATTTATTTCTACATCATTAATATTATTTTATATTTAAATAGCCTTCATATATCAAGACAGCAGATCAAAGTAAAATAGACAAAGTAAAAAGCTTTCCCTAGTTTATTTTTTAAATTTACATACATATACACGCCCACAAAAAATAAATAAAACAGAAATACACATATAAATGTATAATGCTGTGTCAAATTTATTAACTACATTTAATGCTGAGGTGAATTGCATGTCTTCTCTGAAATAAGCAGACTCATTTTATAGTGCAGTGCTAAACTACAATCCCGAGACTTAGTGCAGTGAAAGAGATTATTTTGGGTTAAATGAAAATCTGAAATGTGGTAGTATGATAAATGCGTATTGGTCTGCATTTCTAGTAGAGCTGAAAGAAAGTTTTAAGATATTACATAAGCTTAAGATAGTGAGTAACGAAATATTCTGTGTCTTGTAAAAAAAAAAATATTTTGAGAATGGTTAAATATTAAATATTAGGTCTCAAAAACATATGTTTTGCCTAGAACCGGTGATAAAAATTTGCCATTGATTATTTAATTCTAAAATATGTTTACTTTTAAATTTTTTCTTATTATCAAAACAAGAGTCAGGAACAAACATGGAAGAAGCTAATAATTGAATGCTCAGCACAAAAACTACGATATCGTTAAATAAGTTATTGTGATCCAGCATCCAGTAGAGACTGAAAATTGGATAATTTTCTGTTTAATTGAATTTAAGTAATCAGATTTGTTGTTAAAATTTTAAATTGTAAAATTGCTGAAAGGTTACTGCGTAAAAATGAATCCTATTGTTATTGACGTCCCACTGACGGAGAGTCCAATAATGGTTATCTTTGCCTGAAAGACGGTATTAAAGTTATCAAGTTTAGTTTAAAGCTAATTATAAATAGAAGGCCACAGAAGATACACAAGACGAGTCCATTATTTTTTAACTAGTCCAAAAACAATCCATATATAAATCTTACTTCAACGGGGTTTCAAAAACGTTAAGGGAGAAAAATCTATTGTCGATAGAAAGAGGGAGCCATCCGAGCAGTTTAAGTAGAACAGATAAGTTATATCAGGATTTCTAGTTTTCCAGATTTGATATAAAAGAAATACAGTTAAAAAAGTTTTTAAAAAAATGTTTTTTTTGAAAATATTTCAGAAAAAGCTGATCAATTAATTGTTGGATGTAGTTTTGTAAGCACTTGCTATTTTATTAAAATAAATTTCTTAAAAGGGAGACAATTTTAACTAAAATGGGAACTAAATCCATATCGTTGTTTTAATTTTTTTATTATTATATGCTCGACTCTACTATTAAAGTACAAACTATTAAACGGGATTTATCAAAACCTTTCCCATACTTTGAAACTTATGAAAGTAAGAAGAGTTTATGAGTATTTCATCTTTTAGCTGATTAACATTGGAAGACCAAAAAAGAAACTATGTTTGATGACTATTTACACACAGATATTTTGACTATTTTTTAAGGGTATATTATTAAATTTGAAGAGGAAATTCTTGACAAAGCACGAGCTACTAACCCGGCACTTCTCACACAGGGTATGTCATACCCACCACTTAACTTTTTACAAGGCTCCTTCTAAGCCCTTTTTGGAAAATGGATAGTTTCTCGTGTAGCTGAATTAAATGACATATCCTTCAAAGGGCCTTAGCTTGTAGGTGAATCCTAAACATATATTTTTGGATACCGCCTGTTCGGGTATGTCTTACCCCGCGTGAATCACCTTTACAGTTCTGAATGCATGAGCACGCTTTAAAATCTTTCTGATGCTATGTTGCATTTTTGTAACTATAACGAAGAAATGTGGTTTTTAAGTAATTTAATAGATACAATATTCAATAGATATAGTACAATACTATGTTCGGATGAAAAAGGTATCTTTGCGATGATGCTGAGGAAAATGAAATGCATAATCAAGAGTATAAGAGCAAATATGATTCCTCAACTGAAATCGATCCAGAGTTAGAAGGAGAAACTACTGACAATAAGTGTTTTATATGTAGAGACACAGAAATATTTGGAAGAACGTAATTTTATAGGAGACGACTGGTACACATTTTGTCCACTTTCAGATGAATTTTGAAAAAGAAAATACTATTGTTGGAAAATAAGAGATAATAGACAAGAAATTCAAAATTTTTGAATTTAAATAAGAAAGAATTGTACTTCTATATGCTTAGTTTAAAAAAAATTACAACAATTGCCTCATATACACCGAAGAAAAATTTCAATTGTCTTTCACTTTCAATATACATAGTGGTGATACTATGGATTTATCTGCAGTACCATCCACATCGGGTTTGGTTGAAATCTGAAATAATACTTTAAATAATAAACCTGAAGGGTCAATTATGTGATTGATAAAATGACCACATCATATTCAATGGATAGAAAATGTAATCGTTAGATTATGAAAGTTTTTTTTTGTCTTGTTGAAAGTTGCAATGATAAAGGCATAAATTATTTTGTTGTACTCAGAAACCACCTACTAAACATCGAACCTGACGCTGATTTCTGAAGCGTTTTGGATTTTGATTTACGGAAGAATTTAAAGAATGTAGAAACCAACAAGTAAGGCTTCTACGAAATTAAAAATAATAATAATAATAAGACTCTGTGAAGACATCGAACTCAGCGCGACGAAGACTAAATGAGTGCATAAACAACGAAGTGAATGCCCTGATAAAAATAACAGAACAACTAAATTTACGTGTAAAAAGTGTAATAAACATGTTACATGTCTTACTTTTCTTCCTTTTTTACCTTTGTACATAAATGTTACATTAAAAACAGAATCTAAACACCATTAAGTATGAGATGCCCTGCATAAGTGAATGTCAGCAATGTCATTTAAAAAACCTTGGATATGTATGAATCAAAGAAACCTGATCAGCTTTAGATTCAAATTTTTCCGAGCGAAAACTATAAAGCAGAATTCGTATTAATTTCAAAAAGTTTTCGGGTTGGAGCCAGGTGATTACAGGCAGTTTGTGCGTAAGAACCAGAATAACAATAGTAGAATTTAGTGATGATACTGCGTCATCATTTGATAAAACGTCGTTCCAAAATTTTACTCAAGGTGAGCCGAAAGTAGACTGGAAGTTAAACTTATTTTGAGATGAGTCACGGCTGAATTTTAAGAGAAATTAGATTTTGGATGTACTAAAAGGACTGAAAATAAAGAATATTTTAAACAAAATTGAAGGATTTAAGATACCAATCAGGAAAACAATTAAAAAAACTTTTGCTAGATGGAACAGTAGATGCAATCAAAGCCCGGGTCTTTCCCCATCACCAAGTTGGTCATTACAATGTTCATTTGCTTAAAATAGTTAAATAAAAGGGTTAGATATGTTGGGGGAAAATAAATTGGGATATGACTCTTAGATTAAAAAAACATATCAAAAAATTTTTAAATTCCATCATGAGAAGTGAGGGTGCTCTTAAACTGCTTTTTAACTTTTAGTTGGTTGCCAAAAGAAATTTTAAAAGTTAATTTAAATTTGTTAGCATTAATTCTGTAATAAAAACTTCTCCATGCTTTAGATTTAGCAATAAAAATTTCTCGCTTGTTTTTTGTATTTTGACCTTTGAACTCAGGCCTCCCACCTCATTTACAAAAAAAATATGGGTAGTAAAAAGGTCAGCTAATAAGACAAAGTGACTTGGATCAAATCCACCCCTCAGATTATCATCTCCCGTCTATCATTAAATATTTCTGGACGTGTAGGCGGATTTAAATGATCATGAGGCATAATTGCAAATCACTATATTTATTGATTCTTATTAATCACAGAAGGATATAAACACACAATTCAAATTTAAGAGAAATAAAATTAAGTGGAGGACGCAAAGAGGAATTACTACTAGCGGAACGACGGAATCGTAACTGAATCTACGAAAGCTCAAACACGCACAATTACAGCTAAACCACGTACACGTATTCACAATATCTTAAATCACTGACCTTGTCATTTATCATCGGCTGTTCCGTCGTGATGATATCTCCCTTGTTGATTGGATAGGAGAATGAAGAAGGATCCACATTCTGTAACACGGACTTTTTACCAATTTCAATCTACTTCTCCCGGCGTTGCTCCACACGTAACTGCTATCTACTAATATCAACAATCGTGTGTTGACCTACCGATCTTCAATTCATTTAGCTTCACCCTTCCATCTCTTCACTTCTTAACTTTCTAACTCGCGAAACCCGAACTTATATAATATATCTCATTTGCATAAATCACGCCTTGGCTCCCGGTGGAGATTGGTTGAAATAAATAAAATACTTTTAAGAAAATAGAAAAGGTTAGTGTAAGACCGTATAGATCCGTCACAAAAGTATAGACTGAAGCATATAAATAAATTTGCTTGGATTGTACTTGGTTTAAAAAGAATTCTTAAAAGTTTTGTGAAACAACCAACACAGTTTTCAAAGAGGCTATAGTCCTGTTTTATGTTAAGGATATAACAAATTCTGAGATTACAAATACAAATAATGAGTTAAAAACATAGAATTAAGTTAAATAAAATATTGTCTCTTGAAATTTTGAAATTATAGTCAGGTAATCTCGAATTGAAATTTCTCACATATAAATGAACACCACTGTTAAAGTTAAGTATTTTAAGTGAGAAGTAAGAAATACCATCGGGCAGAAAGTAAACATTGATTATTTTATCGGAATATTATAAAAACAAGTTGCATAGTTAGTATTATGTAAGCTTATCCCAAAAGGCTTAGGGTGTAGAATAAATATAATATATTGTTTAATAAGAAAATAATTGAATAGCTTAACACGCACGTCCACATTTAGTTCTTTTGGTTGCGGCAATGGAAGGGAAAGTATACAGTGTCCAATCGTGTCTCTCTCAAACGGCTTGACTTAGTGAGAGATCAAGAAAAATGGTGGTCAAGGAAGCATCTGCATATTTTTACAGCCGTTGACTGATGTGTGAAGTGTATAGTCCGACATCAACCAACTACCAAAGGACATTGGGCAAAACGTCCTAGAAAGGGAAGTGTCACCAGAGGCAGCGTATCATCTATCGCATTCTACATACGAATATGAAGGAATATGCTATCGCAATGGATGGCACTTCAAAATATTATGCTGCGTTATTGTATGCCCATGTCTTCTATAAAGGCGGCTGATTTGAACTTTTGAACATGTTGGTGCCCTGTTAGGTACATAGTGGCTATCTTTGACACATGGTAGAGAGTACGCCTGAAAGCCTGGCCACTAAACCCGTCCTGGCAAAATGGCACTGTAGCAGTGCCACTGTTCTATCTCATTAGAAAAAAAAACTAGCAATAACGTATCAAATGGGTTCGATTGATGCAGGGTCAGAAGAGAATAGTGACTAAGGAAATTGCTATTGACCTTGAAGAATATATTGGCGGATACGAGCGGTGTGTGTTCTGGTTATCCTACTGGTAAAAGACAGTAATATCTTTTCTTCAAAGAACGGACTGTGATCGGTCACATCCCTTAATTTAAGAATCGTTAGGTAAACCTAATAACCTAATATGATTCAGTGGTAATGTATCATCGTGCTGTTCGCAAACATGGTGTGGCTTTTCTTATGGTGAGGCGTCTCATGGAGGCGGTTGCATAAGACCTGTCACTTCTTTGGAGCCACAATTGTACACGCCATCTATCATTGGACATACAGAAGCACGTACAACCTCTAAATACGATATGAGCTATTCCGTCATCCATAAAACTCTATTTGGGCACCATTAAATATGGGATCGTATATACTGTAGGGTCAATGGCAGCTCCCATAATGGAAACCGTGAATACAGACCACTAGTAACCAATTAATAGGAAATGGTTTTTGTTCACACGGGAATATCAAATGTGGTTTGAAAAATAGCAGTAGAAATGACTTATTTGTCCACCAGTACGTATTGGTGGATGTATTAACGAGGTGGATGTAATACGAGTTAGCTTCACTAAAGCCACCCCTTTAAATATGGTACATTTTTTGTTCAGCTACACACGTGCACCATAGACATATCTAGGTAGATTTTATCTGAGATCCGACACATGGAGCAGCCTGTCCTTATTTTAATCACCTTTTTTTAAATCATATTTTTGCTGGAAATGCCTCCGAGGGTGGCAGCGTTACATTATCTGCTACAATATGCGTCCTCTGAGATAAGAAGAAAAAAATGCACTAATTTTCCTTACAGAAACAAACTTACAGATATTGTCCACTTTGGCAGGATCCTTTCCTTATATTCTACAAAATATATGCCGGAAAGCTTCCATTTTATATAATTTGCATAATTGAGAAATGAGCCTCTATCTGAAATTTGAATCACTTTCTGGGCAGTTTTTGGTATTGCGCCTTTAATGTCACGTAGTATGTAAGATGATAATGATAATAATGGAATATATTATTATTATGGTACAAGCTACATGAATTGTGGATTACAAGTTTAAGTGTCTTGTATATATCGTTAGGGTGTAGTGTATTATGGGATATATAATGTTAGTAAAATGCTTCATGCGTGTGATATAATTATAATGAACTATATATGGTGTAGAATATAATAGTGAATATATACTGTGTATGTATGATGCTCTGGTAAATGAATGTATAATGTGTAGGTTGTATAATGATAGGGGAGTATATTATGAATTTAAAATAATGATAATGAAATCAGTATTATTAAAGGTGACCGATAAAGTGAAAGGTATGATATGATTTAATATTAAACTTGTATTAGATATATATTCTTAACCAATATGAAAGAATAGAACAAAATTAGCATAGTATCTCGTACATACAGCAATTTATAGATGATAGAATATTTTAGTCCATGAAGCAGTATTGAATAATAGAACAAATGCAATTCTGTTCGTCTTGAAATCATTATTATAATGAATCCTTTACATAAAAATACATAAGAAATGAAATTTGGAGGGTAAATATAATAACAAAATGATTAAAATATTTGATATATAATGTAAATAGTTCTTGAAATATCTATAATTTATACCTATAAGGGTAAAATGTTACAGTAAAATATCGAACTGTCTAAAAAAAGTTATATGTAAAAAAGTAAATAAATAAATAGAGCGAGGTGAGCAACAATTTGTTTTAAAAAAAGTTTACTTTGCAAGGGAAACAAAATAAAAAAAGATCTTTCTAAGGGATTTTTTTTGCTTACGACGATTTTTTGACAAAATGTACGAGATGTGTACTTGGTTCATTCTTATGTTGTGAAAGATACTGAATTGAACATATTCGCTTAACACAAAACTAAAGAGACCGAAATGTTTTTTTTTGTGTTTACGGATATTGCAAAAGCAAAAACATATCAACAAAATAAAGTTTATTTGAGTTTAGTTTACTTACGAGGTATATATTATATGCCTGCATTGAATAAAAATCAAAGAAAGAAACAAAATAATTCACAATAACTTAAAGAAGTGTAATACCAAATTTTAAATTTTTTTCAAAAACCGAAACATTTATTGAGTTCTTGGAAAATAGTCGGATATTTCTCTTTGCATTGTCTTCTTTACCATTAAATTGTTCGATGTCGTCCATCTTGTTATTAACAAGGGAATAAGTGTATAAATAACTGCGCATTATTTTCATAATGGTCTTCATTTTGGATGACGTTGGAACAGGAGCTCCATTCTTCATTTAACTTCATTGTCAGAATCTGCATCATTAATATCTTTTGAGCTATGAATGAACTCCAAAATGACTTTGTATACCATAATTTGGGCTGTTCAAACATCGCCATCATCAGCTAAAATGAATTATTCCGTTGGTACAGTAGGGCAGTTCCATCCGAGAGGTGAGTTTTGTATTTTGTTCATTCTCAGGCGGGGAATCACTTCGTCTTAAGTGACTTTTATTTTGTGTTAAGAAAAAAAATGCGTAAAAATGCATAGTAGTTTGTGAGGACCGCTGTATCATTTCGTACGATTTTTCGTCTTAAGCGTTTTCGCGTTAAATGTATTTTACAGTTTATTGCATTTGATCCTTCTATCGGAATACACAATTGCTGTTTAAGTATAACATCAATGCAGTTTTAATACGAACATGAAAGCTATCGAATATGTACAGTATTTTCTAAAGGGAATTCATTTGATTTCTTAAAAACCTGACTTATATTTAGAAATAAAGGACAAATATGAACAAAATCTGTTCACTGTTTGGAAAAATGAGATTTTTAAATTTTTGCTTATGCAGATTAAATAGCTATTTGTACTCTAGATCAAACTAATACTTAAAAATTGTTGATGAAGATTGAGTTTTGTTAAAAATGAATTTTGTGAGAAGCTGATAATATGTATAATGTAGGAAATTTTTTAATTTTATTTGTAATGATCTAAGACAGTTCTCTTAAATAAATTTTTATATGTGTCACACATTTTAGTTTAAATTTAATTACAATTGGACGAATCACTTCTCATTATTAATTGCTTACAACTTCTTTAAATATATTTTAATTAACATACTATCTTTATAAATATTCCATATACCTTTGAAAATGACGGTTATTGACCTAAAGTTGAGGTAGGTTGATTTAAATCTTAGCCACATTATATTTTTTATTAAAATCTCTCTCTGTGTGTTTATGTATGTATGTGTGTGTGTGATAAGGAAGTTGATGGTTATGAGAGAAAAAGTTTAAATGATATTCTCAGTTACAACATAGAATAAATTAAATTTTCTTCCTCGAATCCTTTTAAAAGAAAAAAAAAGAATGGAAAGTTTAGCTGTAAGAAATCAATATTATTTCATTAAGTTTATAGATCCTTTTAATCAATTGGAAAACCTTTAATACTATAAAACTGGAATATCAAAATTTGTAAAAAGGCAGAACTTAGCTATAAAATATCTTTATTTCCTGGCATTGTGTCAATAAACTTAGATTTCAGATTGTTTTGTTAGGATAAATTAATTTGGTTAATCACACTATCAGACTATTTGTTTGGACACTATCTTAAGGCAATAGAGGACATTTTAGAAAGGTTAAGAATAGCTAGATGAAAAGGAGAAATTTAAATTCTGACGGATATTGACCAAGAAATATTGCATTTTATATCTTTAATAGATATTGATGTCTTGGTTTATGACATATAAATTTTTACAATAATTGCGATAAAGGTTCATTTAGAAAAGAAAAATTCACCATTTTCATTTCCTATTCTAAACAAGTCAATTTCTATTCTAAATTCGACTACTTTAATTTAGGTTCCTTTCATCCATTACTCTTTCCATGGAGGACGAGTATCAGATTCGGGAGGAACAGGCAGAAATCACGAAACAATTGTGGCATATTGCGATTCTAAGAACTCATGAAGGGCCCAGTAACCGAGTGATAACGTATCGCGCTTCCATACCACAGGTCCGGAGCTCTATCCTTGGGCTAGGCACGATCGATTCAGCCTTTCATCCTTTCAATGGTTCTATAAATGAATACCAAGCTTGCTTGGGGACTAAACACTGGGGGTTTGCTTCAGTCTGACCACCTGACTGAAACATCTGATTCACGCATCTCAGCGCCCAATGGTCACGTATACTAAGATGGGCACGGCAGGCATTGGCCCTCATAGACTGTTGTACCACTGAGTTTAGCTTATAGCTTTAGATCACAGGAAATGTGTATTACTTTTTTTTTCGGTTTAAAAATCAGTTGAATGGCATTATAAATTATCTACCGTTCATAAAAATATTCAGAAAAGGCTTTGAAAAAATAACTCACAAATTGTATATTAAAAAACAAAAGAAATATCATCTTTAAAAAAAATTTGTTTAAAGATTTCATGTTTTGAAATCCAGAAGCTCAGTTAAGAATATCCGTACACTTTATTAATAAGTATAAATTACGAATCATGACAAATAAATGACAAATCCTCAAAAACAATCTTTAGTATATACGTAGACTTAATTAAGCGTGTATTGTATTATAAACTATAGTAAATAAAATAATTTTGGTTTATGTATAATATGTATGACATTATATATATGCCAACACACATGTTAACTTTTGATATAAAATATATCGGTGAAATAATCGATACAAAAATAAAAGGAAGAGTGAAGTTTGCTCTGAAAAAAGGATCACAAATAAAACTGATCAAGCTCAAAATATGTCCAAAGTTTTCTACGAAGATCCACTTCAGAGAAACAATAAATAAGTATAGAAGGAAAGAAAGAACCTGCTAGGTGGGGAAGAGTGGTACAGCAAAGACCACGCTTGAAATTTATTGACTGTCAGATCTTTGTATTTTCTGCAGTTTATCGAATCCGTTCAGCCGCGAAGAAATCTATAAAGACGCGAAATACAATTAAATTTACTCTCCAGATGTCAGTTGACTCTGAGTGTTCTATAATAGGATACTTTCGTCTCGATGCCTCTCTACCGATGATAGACGTCGAGGAAATTGCAAAAGGTGTCCCTTTTCTTTCCCTGACTTGAGACACAGAGAATAGATGTCTGTTTTAAAGTTTTTTTTATTAGAAAGTTGGTGACCTATAGATTATATTTGAGGATGGATATATGTTCATCTCGTAGCAGTTTTATTTTTTGAGTAGCCAAATATTTGTTCAACATAAGGATTATTGAATTTATATCGTAGAATGTTTTTTATAAATGACGAATATGCCTTTTTCTTAAGATATATCAGCGCGAACTTCATGTTCTGTGGAAAATGGTGCAAAAAGTTTAATCTTAAATAATGAAGCTAAAAATTATTAAAATTAGAATAATGAATAGCATTTTAAAAAACGGTATTTTAAATTTTCCTCTATATATAGTAGCACATATATAAATATACAAATATAGTGCACTTAGAGTAATTCATATGAATTAAGAAGTATATGTTACAGATATCCTCTTAGAATACATATTAACAAAACCAAACTATTAATAAACTTAGCTAAAATATTATAAAACTGAAGTGTCTTCTTACATTTTTATGAGTATTTAGAATTCTTTTACTCTGAGTTGGTTTTGAAAGTTATATAAAGTTTCTGATAAGTATTTCATTAATAGGACGTGCATGGTTTTATCAAATTGAACGTATAATAAACTTTAGATTTTACATGATATATCTGTATCTATATATATTCACATTGACGAATGAAAAACATATGACCCCCCCCCTCCAAATTTTTTCAAAATTCGTCTGAATGACGTGGTTGGTACGTGATTATGTTAAAATGGTATTTAACTGCTGCTGCAGAAGGTAATCAATCATTCTTGCAATTATTTTTGCAAGTAATGGGAAAGACTGTTGACCCAAGCGAATTGGATAGAAGACATATTGTAATGTCCCAAAGACTCGGAGCGAGTATTTTCCAAACAACACGGCTGGTATGCCATTCACAGTTTACCATTCTTAGTATTTGTGTAAAGAGTCAACTGAGTGGCGTAGTTTGGTTGACTGTGGCCTAATGCGCCCAAGGTTGCGGGATCCAGCCCTGCTCAAAATGGTGCAATATCCTGATACAGAAAATAGAAAACGTCCACGTCGTATAATTCTTTATCATGTAAAATATCCATTGAGTTGCTGTTTGTCTAGGGTGCTTTCGGAAAAAAGAAAATTCCTCGTATGATTTCGCATCATCAAAGCTCAGGTGTCTCCTTCCGCGGAAGAAACTGAGCCTCAAAATTACTTACTTCAATTCTAATACGACCTATATTGTGCCACACTTAAAATAGATACCAGCGGAGAATGTACTAGGTCCGCAATGATAAAGTACCATTCTACAGCCCCATTAGAAATAAATAGTAGTTGTGTAAAGTGCATAAATGACGATGAAACAAGCAGTAGACGACAAGCTGTTGAACGTCCATGCATCATCAAAGAACACGGACGTCGGAGACCATCCCGCGTAGTAAAGCAAAATCGGCGCCAGGCAGTAGGTCAGCTGACAGCCTAAAACAATGTTAATCGAAGTACAAGTGTTTAGGAATACACAGCTCAGTGGACACTATTAGATATGGGATTGAACAGCAAACGTCTCACTCGTGTGCTTTTGTTGACTAACTGAACTGTTATTGTCAACTACACCTATATTGGGCATAGGATCATCGAAATTGGACCATGGATAAGTAGAAAAGAGTTACCTGTTTAGATGAATCATGCATTCTTTTTCATTACACCGAGGGTCGTGGGAAGGTCGTCTTCCACATTCGAATACCCTATATATAGTAGATTATATGCAGGCTGGTTGGGATGGTATTAGGCTTTGAGGAATGTTCTCTGAGATGCTCTGGTATCCTAGTTGTGGTAGAATAGACTATGAAAGCTACAAGCTGATTTGAGATTATTTGTAGATCAGTTTGCACCCTTTCATAGCGTCTGTCTTCGTGCCTGGAAATTCAATCTTTCAGCAGGACATCTCCTCATGACATCAATATTGATCTGATTGTATTGGAGTGACTGGAGAAGAATAATGTGTAATTCCAATTAATGTCCTGGTTACCTAATTAACTGGATCTTAAACTAAAATAACACATTTGTAAATTTATAGAAAGGCAACATGGAGATAATAAGAGACGTTATATCTCGAATTTACGTGACCATTGCTTCGATATTTGGAACAACCTAACTCCAGTCATCTACAACGACGAGTAGTAGTTGTTTTGCAGGCTTAAGGTGGCTCAATATGTTATTGAGCAAGGGTTATTAATGCTTTGGCTCTTAGGTGTTTATATATATATAAGAGAAAAGGGACTTTATCCTCTCTTTGCGAGATCTCAAAAACTATTAGACCTACAGACATGAAATTTGACAGGCATCTTTATTTATTTTAAAAAAAATCCCTTAAGAATGATATGTGTGTAAATTGACTTTATGGGTTTTGGTTGCAAGATTTTATATGTGGAAAACATTCTATTTTTTTTTTTACTATTATTTGAAAAACGATTTTCTGCTGAAATTGGCTTCTAGGGGCAGGGCTGCAGGGGTGTGAAAGATAAATTTACTTCCGTTTTATAAATTCAAAACTCCTGTCTTTTTCAAATAAAGTTGTAAGTTCTGCAAGAATGCTTGAATAAATCGAAAGCTCAATGCTAAGATTTAGGGATCAATAGCTTAAGGAAACAATATATATATTCATACAATAAGAACTCAATGTGAAGTGGGTGATATATATCTATATAATATTTAAAAAATAGGCTATATAATTGCATTTTACCTAATCTAAAGAAGTGTGTACGCTTTCTATACTTGAGAGATTGGCTCGATCTACAGTTAAAAACTTCCGTATAAAGTAATAAAAATTTTAATCTTTTAAAGGAGATACAAATACGATGTTAAATCAGGTGTGAGTTCTGAAACTGCTACATATTTTGTCAAAATTAAGTTAGTAAATACTATTTTTTCTTTGAAAAGAAACTCCTTGTTTATTTTTTGAATGAATGCTATTCATTAAAAGACTATTTATTTCGTTTGAAATACTGGTCCATAAGTCTATAGAGGTTAATATTTGATGAAAATGAATTTTAGTATAGTTTCAAGAAAAATATTATCAATGGCTTAGAAAATCTAAGCAATTGCTTTAAAACAATTTTTTAGTAATAGTTTTAAACGATTTAAAACAACTAACACAATAAATCAAAAGTAATAAATAAATACGTAGAAAGAGCCTTGTGGGTAGATGGCTTTGATTTCTTTATATCCCTTCGATATTCCAGCATTTCGTATCAGAAAGACAATTGTTTACTGATACTATGCGTGATCTTAGCAATAGTTTCAAAAGAAAAGATAAAGTGCTAAGCTTAGGAATATGTAAAATATTTTTTTTCTGAAAGGTATTTTTGTTTTTATCCTTAGAAATAACATTGCTCCCGGGAGAGTTCGAGATGCTTTAGCGTAGATAACTTATGAGAACTCTCGAGTTTCTTGTGCTGAAGTTAAGCTTTGAATTTGGCATACTGGATTTTCCGTTTTTTTTCTTCTACTTAGCAGAAAACATTTTTTAAAAGATTTCAATTGAAAATAGTGGGGTAAGAAACAAATGTGAACAATTCTTGATCTCTTTTTTTATGCAAAGTATGCAATGTTTGTTTCCTTATATGGACCGGCTTATTGGGCGCGGGAGTCTCTTGGGATTTGAACATGTGGAATTTCAAAAGTAGTGAAGTAGTTGCGAATGAAATAACATAATCATTTGTGTCCATCTAAGAAACATATCTTTAAATTGCAAAGAAAACAAATTGCGTAATATACATGGGAAATATGACATTTGCCATTCTATATGCTCTTGATCTTTAACTTATCACTTGCTAAATTGATATCAAAATAAGAAATATTATTCAGTATTCATATTAGTATAATACCTAAATGTCCTTAATTTACTACATCTTCTGAGAAAGAAAAACATTTCAAGATAGTTGTTTTTGTTTTATTTTACTTAAAAAAACAAACGAAGAATTTATGTAGAAATAGTACAAATAGTTCAAAACTTTAACCAATACAATGCATTCAGATCAATTAACTCGATGAAAAAAATTTATTTCGTTATATTTATTGGGCAAAACAGAGTGAGTCTTCAAGTGTGTGTGTGTATTTCAATAAAGTATACCTTATAATGGTAGGCATATTTTTTGTAAGGAATTGAAAATAATTATTTGTATTATCAATATACTAAAACAGTTTCCGATGTATTGAGTATTATCAATAAAACAATCAGAAAATTATAATTTTAAACAGTAAAAACTAATAAAAATATATATTCTCAAAACTATTTATTCTTCATCGTCATATTTATTCATAATAAAAATAATTCTACGATATTTAAAGTATTAAATTCATTGTACGAATTTGTCTTTAAATTATTTATTACTCAAGTAGCAGTCAATCCCATTAGTAAAATGAACTTTCACTTAAAATTATGTATAGCTGACGTTAAATTTATAGAGAGAGAATACCGAAAATGATTTAAGTATCACTGGAGTAAATCCTATGAATTATTTTACAAAAATTTAGTTCCCTTTGTTATAAAATAAAATATATTAAATTTAATGCTAGGTAAAAGTTTAAAAAAAAGCATAAAGTAGTTTACGTATTGAAGTTTTTACAGTTAAAAAATTGTATAATTATATAAATGATCAACTGTAAAAATACACAATTATTCTACTTTTTAATTCAAACATAGATATACATTTCCAAAAGCATACAAATTGAATTTTTATATATATATATATTGTAATTATGTGATTTTTGGTTGAGAAGATTGCTAAAGTTCCTATGAGCAGTATTTCAAATGTCAAAAAAAATAATGCTTTAATATGAATTGAAAAAGATTTTTACTTATTAAAAGTGAGTTTATTAATAAAAACATATAATTTTTGAAGTACCTATTTACTCGAAACTAAACTACACTATTTTTCCTGTGTTTATGTTGGCTATACTGAAAATCTACACATTTGTCGGATGGGGGAAATTTTCTTTTCTCCTGCTCTAATTCCAAAGTCATCTGTGACAATGGCAGGGACGAATCATTTACGACACATATTACTGACAATTAGTATTGTTATTGGTTCCTGTAAGCACTTGAAAATTTTAAAAACAAGTAAAATATATAATTAATTTTTGATTATTTTCCATATTTTTTTAAATTTCTTATGCATCTAATATTAATGAATTCTCTTACACAAATTTTAATTTTTTTTCAAAAATATGTAGGAATTGAGAGTGGGTCTTATAAACATTGGTGGCTTAAATTCGAGCAATTGAGGTAACTTAATTTTCGGAGTAACTACATTTTTAATACGTATTAACTGCAATACACAATTTTTTGCAACTAAATAATATAATTTGATTTAAAAAGCTTTCTCGCCAAAAGAAAAATCAATATTGAAGCTAAAAAGGCACAAAATTTGGAGCGTATCTTTTATTTTAACCACGATTTCGATATTTCTATGCACGCGCGCGTGCGTACTAAATGTTTCTGTGTAATCTTAAGTTGGAATCCTGTTGTTATGAATCACCCAACGTGCTTAAGGACAATTCATATTAAACCTGCCGACGTTTATAGTCCTCAAGTTGTTTCAAAGTTTAGAGATATGGGTGAAATATAACCTCATTGCTTGATCATGGTTAATAGTAATAAGGTCTGAAGATAATAGCAATCAAGTAGCTTTGAAAAGGAATACTCATTAACAATCCAACAAGAAAATTCATTATCATGTCTTCCGTTAATACGATTCAACAAATTTGCAGTAAAATATAAAACCTGTTTTTATGCATCAATGGTTTGTAAAAATGTATTTCTTGTTGCTAATGCCGCCACAGATGATGTCAGATCAAGACGCACGAAATTTATTGCGACAAAGAGCTGTTTGTACACCTGAAGTAGGCCGTAGCTTTGAGCACCATACAGGGGACGGTACGGTTTGCCTCGGTCCCTCATTAATTTTTAGGGAGAACACCCTGGAGGTGGTCAGAGGCTTCCCAGCTATGTTTCCTTTCTACCAGCCTTGCTAGATGACTTGTAGGCACGACTACTCTTTAGATCAGGGGTCGGCAACCTAAGGCACGCGTGCCACATGTGGCACGCGGTACCATTCTCAGTGGCACGCTGCACTTCTCAACAAAATTGTCAATTTTTGAGTGGATGGAAGTTGATAAAATTGTAATGGACCTTATTTGACAAATATCTTAAGAATTAGTCTCACTTACGGAATGACGAAAAAATCTGAAAGATAACACTAAATATAAATTTACAGCTTTTTTGTAAATTATTGAAAGCCATTGCTGAAGATATTTAATCGTTTGAAGAGAGAAAATTGCATGTACTCTGCTTTCCGCTTTTGGTTCTTCATATCTAAGCAAAAAAAAATTTCCACATATGAAAAATATTTCGAGTCTGCAAAGAAATTGTTTAGCAACTGAATGCTGTCTAAATCGTGTCAAATTGAAAGTCATACATTATACTACTGATTTCGTTATATGAAAGTATAGCGTTGCAAGCACTTGGTTCGCCCATTAAAACTTGTATTTATCTTTTTATTTAACTGTAATTAATGAAGATACTTATATTTTATGTTGTATAATTCTTATTTTAATAAACATAACTAAAAATTATTGATACATGTTAAATTTTCTTCTTTTTGTGGAAGAAATAGTTACATTTTATGCTATTTATTTTTATGTAATTAAATACCTTTAGATGATTCAAAATTAATATATAATACAATTGTAAATAATCAATATTATTGACAACTGTTCTCTAACTGCATGAATTATCGCTGGAATAGAATTGTTTCAAAAATGTCCTACTGCGGGGCACACTGAATCCTATTGGAAGTTTGGTTTGGCACGTCACAGCTAAAAGGTTGCCGACCCCTGCTTTAGACAGTTCCTATGCCTTTCAGGCAATATAATTTACAAACATCCTTTCTCTTTCCTGTTTTCGAGCCCGTGATCTGCATCACAGCAGTCAGCGTCACTAACCTTGTAAAGGATGGGTGGCAAAAAAATCCATATATTTAATTACATAATTAGCAATTTCATCACGTTATATATTTTGTATTTGATTTGAAAAAAAGAAATCTGCTTATTTGTAATAAAATTCAATTTAAAAATAGCAATTATTCAGCTCTTCTTCGCAGCAATAAGAAGAGTCAATTACATTTTAAACTAATTTTTAGTTGCCAATTTCCATTTTCTTTCAGAAAATATTTTTTAAAAGAAATACATATTTTGATTTTTTTTACCACAATTTTTTTCTGTTTATATGAGACTTATACAAAGATAACATGAACATTTTTACGACAAATAATGATTAAAATAATTTTATTCTTGTTAGAAATTTTCGTAAAAGAAATAATTTAATTATTTTTTTTTACATTATTTCAATACCTGGATTATCTCATTTTTAAAAACATTTTGTTCAGTATTTAAATCATCAAAAACATTAAAAAATTTGTACTGTGTTTCTCATCTCGTTTAAAAGCTTTTAATTATAAGAAAAGCTGCAAACTGCTGAGATTACCAGCAATAAAGTTTCATTCTACTTATAACGTAAACGAGATTATCTTCTTTAACTAAAGCAATAAAGAACGTACTTGTAATTCGCATTAACACAAATTAAATGATCTCCTGAGGAAGAATTTCGGAAACGTAACATCTTCAGATGGGTATCATTATCATCGATTAGAGTAAATGTGCTTTTATAAGCGTATGTTTAGGTAATTAGGGATATTTTTAACATTAGGGTTATAAAAATGTATCAGCAAATCGATTGTTTTGCATATTTGCTCACAATGTTAACGATACTATTTTTAAAGTAAACATATGAGATTATAATAAGATAATGTTTACATAACTTTCTTTTACATGACCTGTTCCATTCATTTGCGTTTAAGCTCATAAACATAGATTAATTAATAAGAAAAGATTGTTTTAAATTTATAAAAGTTCGTAATTCAAAATATTTTCGATGCACAAACGTGTGTGAGAGCTTAACAATAGTTATAAGAGTTATAGTTTAAAAAAACACCTTTTATAATTAATCGTACTAAGTTGTAACTTTTAGTCTCAAATCTGGAAATAGACTCTGAAATTAGTCACCAGATTTGGGATAAGATATGAAAATGGGAAATTATGAATCCAAAGATCCTTATCAAGACAATGGAATAAAATTATTAAACTATTAAATTGTCATCGGTCTTGGACAAGTGATCAAAATTTCGAATCAATCTGACTTTTTAAAGTGGGTTCAATTATTGAGTTCAAATAATTCATTACACACAAGTGAAGCTTATAAAAGGGTGTCAAAAAGGTTCATATAAAACTTTTCATTTCCTAATAACTAGATATATACATTGCCGAACCAAAACAATAGGAATAACTAGACATTGGCCAATTAGTTCGTCTGGATGACGAGGAATTCCCCTGATTAAAAAAAGGATTTCTACTCGAGAAGGTAAGGAACCCTTCTTGCACTTACTTTTGCAAGTGAAGAGAAATTTAGCAGGTCTAATCAAATTTTGAAAAGGGCAGGTTGTAATGGCCTGAAGACTCAGATGAAGTATCTACGAAACAGCATGACTATTAGGCTGTGGTGAAACCAGGAGTAGACACCTGACGACATCAAAGAAAAAGGAGGATGGGGATTATCTAACTTAGTAAAGCAAAATTGGCTCAAGACAGTAGCTCAGATGATAGTCCAATACAATAAATGTCCTAGTGGAAGTCTTTCGGAACATGTAGTTCAGTGGTAACTTCGCCAAGGAGAGGGCGAAGCAGACGTCCCTCTCGTGGGCCTTTGTTGACCAAGCATCATTGCCAACTACGCTTGAGTGGTATCAGAAAAATTGATATTTCACCATAAATAAGTGGAACAGAGTTTCCTGGTTGGATGGATCATAGTTTTTCATTTATTACGTTGAAGCATGAGTCAAAGTGCGCTGTCCTTCATAGTCGAGCAGTTGCTGCTTTCATGCACACAGACTGGTGATGATGATATTATGCTTTGGAGAACGTTCTCATGGGTGACTGTGGGACCCTTAGATCTGGTAGAATGAACCATAGAAGTTGTAGATTATTTGATTATGATTTTGGATCAGTAGCACCCTTGTATGACATCTGTTTTCTAATTGGAAGTGGAATCTTCGAGCAGGATATCGTCCCATGTAAAAAGGCTAGAATTGTGTAGAAGAGTTCGAGGAACATAAAGATGAATTTCAATTACTACCCTGGTCAACTAACTCGGCAGATCTTAATCTGATATGACACATTTAGATTTTCATAGAAAGGAAGCTAAGTGGCCAAACATCTTCAAGTCGAAATATCTTGACTTTAAGTGAGCACTGCGTATTCAATTGGTAAACTCTCTCTTCAATCATTTACCAAGTAGCTGACAAGGCAACTTGCAGCTGTTTTGCAGGCAGAAAGTAGTGCAACGTGTTATTCAGTAGGTGCTCATAATAGTTTGGCTCTTCGGTGTATATAGTTAATAATATAATAATGAGTAAGTTCACCGTAATTATACATTCATATAACTGATTTAATAGTTTTGTAGAAGAGTATCTTACCCCAATTAAAATCAAACCATTTTTATTTAACCGCATGCTGCTATACAACTTTAAACATAACTATTAGAGTTAACAATTTTTAGATACACCTTTATCGTAAAATAGCCGTTAGTTCTGGTGGAATTTCTCTATTCAAGAATGTCACGAATTTTGAAAAGTGCATAGGTGGTTGGACGCTATCCAAAGAAGACATAGCGAAAGCAAGTAGTATAGTAATACAGATGGGCAAAAAATTTTTCGGCTGCATGGGATATTTCTTATGAATTTTTCGTTTTACAGTGCTTTAAATTAGAACATGACTCCCATTTACCCCATCATGTACAATATTTTTGTTGTTGCAAAATAAGAGATTTTTGAGCGATAAAAAGTATATAGTAATTGGTTTTTATAATTTTATTACAATGAACTAAACGCATTATTTCTGAGAACTATGTAATTCTTTTAGGATGTTATGTTCACTTTTGGGATATAATTAAATCAGTTTCAAGTTAATTTTTTCTGGGGAAATATTTTCTTCTCCGTAATACCTTTTCAAACTCTTTTTCGCATTTTGATTTTAGTCTTTAATACTTGAACATTCAAAAGTAGCCACCTAGCATATCGAAGTACCATCTTTCTTGGTAGCATCTCTTGATATCAAAACCACTCTGCAAAATCTTTCGCCCTTCTCTGTTGTAGATTCTCAAGTTTTCAGAAACGTATTAAGAAAGTGGAAAAAATGAACTTTTAAACTCATCTTGCATTCTTGACCTTTACACGCAACGACATTCGTTATACAATGGAATATTAATTTGGTGTTTAGTATTTTCCCAAAACTTGTGAACTAGGTTCTTGAAAGAACTTAGAAAACTATTTCTTTATACGATCAATTCATTAACCTTTCAAGCCTAATTAATATAACATCTATATAATTTAATTCTAAGTCATTTTATTCATATTTTTACATAATTATTTGCAAAAAGATAATTTAATAAAATTCTAAAATATTTGTTATTTTAACAAAACACATTTCATGTATTTCTAAAGGAAATCAATTGTTATTTATGACTTATATTACCTATGACATTTGAATGCATTGTAATTGATATTGTTTCTCTCTCTCAAGAAATTTAAATTGGAGGGATTTCTATATAAACTCTGGTAACAAACCGAAATCCATGCCTTTCGCAGGATTCCTGAGTTGCTGAAAAGTGAGTTGTGACTGATAATAGAAATCCTTTTGAAGTTTTTAATCCTTTTTGATAGAAAAATGCATTGGAAATTATGAAATTAAGAATCATTAAATACTAGTTTTTTGCAATAATTAAAATAAAAATTTCTGAAAGTAAAGCACGGAATGTCATTTGAATGAAAATTATGCAATATATTCTAAACACACATTGACACAAATTAGTATGATCATTGTACCTTTGCTTTACTTTACTGAGCCCCTTTTCATAATATTCAACGATAACAGGATCATATAAAAATCGAGATAAAATATGTTTTTCCTTTTCCTTTAAATTCCACAATATCTTCTCTCAGTGAATATTACCCAAACTGAAATATTGAATACAGCAGTGTACGTGAAAAGTGTCATCTCCCAAAGAATAAACAATTCCGGAGTGTAATATAGAGCACCAGAGGAGCTGTAATTTAAAAAATCTATTCCAGACTTTGTCTTTATCTCTAATACTTTCGATTGAAAATAAATTCTGGCATGCTTCAAAATCCTGGTATAGCTCTAAAAATGACAAGAAAGATGCATAAGTGCAGTAGAAAAGTATAACACTCAGGAAGCGATGTTTCAGAGAGAAATAATTTTATTTTTCCTTGAGAGACCAACAATATTAGTGAATACAGAAAATAATGTTCTTCTGTGCCACTAAATGCAACAAACTGTACTATTTAGAAATTTGTCATAAATAAAGACTGGATGTCTTCTCTCATACTCCCATATATATATATATATATAGGCCTCAAGGTCATTACTGGCATATGAGGGGAATTTAAAGTTTAACAACAATCATAACATTGTATTTAAATACAATTTTTTTAAAAAAGAAAAGAATTTTTGCAAGAAATTTTTTTTAAAAAAATATTTCTTCATTTTAAGTAGAAAATATCGAATTTTATCTCATAATCTACTGAAATGAAATTAGAAATTTGAATTTTTTGGAACCATATTACATTAATCGTTAGTGATAAAATGTAAAAGAAAATATACTAATTATGGTTAACATAATAATATCAGTGTGTGGTGTTATGATGATTCATAATTCTTATGAATCAGATAAACATTTTATTGTATCAATAAATAACTGAGCCAATACCATCTATTGATTTATTTTATTTTAAATAAACGTTTTGCTGCTATACAAATGTAAAAAAATTAATAAAATAAATTCGTTAAAATTATTTGTGTCTCTATTCAATGCATTTATTATAAATTTGCATTTGAATCAATTAAGAGTATTTCGATCTTCTGTATTTAATATATTTTCATCATATCTTACCCGCCCCCCCTCCCCATCATCAGATTAAAAATTTTTCTCAAATTTAAACCAAACAAAATATTTCTTGCTCATGGCAATTAAACATAATCAGCATATGAATGAAAGTATGCCATATTGAATATGACACTTCAACTATTTTGAAACAATACAACAGCAGTCGCCTATGAAACTTTGTATATTCCCTGAAACGTGAACGTCCTGTACAGTTAAGCTTAGATAATACCGAAGGCTGACACCTGTTGAAGCCATTTGCATATGAAAGAAGTCGGTTGAAAGGATGGTGAGAGTAGGTAAAGAGCCAATTCAATAACCTAACAGCGGATGTCTAATGCTTTGACTATACGTGAAAGAGTTCTGCGTCTAGTAACTTTTTTAATCGCTTATTTAATAATACATTAAAATGATGTAAAAAGAAAACTAACGAAATATTTCAAATTAATAAATAAAATTCTCTGGCGTGAAAATAAAAGCGCTGAAAAAAGCAGAATTTGGAAATGTCAAGAGTAAATATTTATTTTTGTTCGGAATCATATTAGTTTATTTCTTTATGAAAGTTACCAGAGGCACACTAGCCGAATTTAAGCAAACATGATGCACACATCTAGAGAGTTGCACACAAATAATTTGATTTTCTTTACATGAGGCTCCCTTCAACATTTTAAACGTTGAATTTAGCCTGAAAATCGATGGAAATGTAAGAATTTAGGAAGAATAACCATAGTATCGTTTAATATTGCAAGTAAATTTTATTATTATTATATTGAATTTTAATTATTTGCGTTCCAAAGGCAAATACTTTATACCATGTTGTAAGAATATTTTTTTCCTTTTTTTCGAATTTAACTCACAAAACGTATATTTAATCTCTCTTAATCTAATGAATTACATTAATGACATTATCAATTGATTACATAGAAATAACTTCAATTCATAAGTTTTTGAGCAGTGATATTATTTCTTTACATTTGAAAAAAAAAAACTACATTATTTAGTGTACACTGGTGTAAGAAATTAGGAGAATTTTCAGACGATCGATTATCTCTAGAACGACCGGACTGATTTTAATGAAATTTGATACATACCATACATTGATACAATACAAACTTCACCAATTGCAATACACACGCATGATCGAGCGTAACACTCGTTGGAGTTGAAAGGTATAAAATAGCGGTTGCAGAATACACAAAAGAAATGGGTTAATAGGGGGGTATAGACCCTTCTTACAGCTATACAAGCCTAGCAGAGTGATGCCATACTTGAAAAAAGGTAGTTTATCAGTTCTTGTGGCAATTGTTCCCACTCGTTCAGCAAAACTGTTTTTATTTCCTAGATGGTTCTTGGAGGGGGTTGCAGTTGTAATTGCCCTCCCCAGAGCGTCCCAGAGATTCTTTATGGGATTGAGGTCTGGAGACCTGGAGGGCCAATCCATACGGTGAATATCCTCACTCTCTAGAAATCCGTCGACCAGAAGATATCTATGTGGTCTCGTGTTATTGTCTATTAAAATGAACTCAGGACTACATGCACCTCTGAAAAGGCGAACATAGGGCTCCAAGACCTCATTTCTATACCTCACACCAGTCACAGAGCCTCTTTAAAGACATGGAGAGATGTACGGCAATCCAACATGATGCCTGCCCAGACCATTGAACTTCACCACTGTAATTGTCGATTTCTCGGACCTTGAAGGGTAGGTAGCGGGTCCCTGGCTCTCTTCATATGAACGTACGGTGAGAATCGGTGTTTAGGCTGAAACGGAACTCATCGGTGAACAGATCGATACTCCAATATCTATGCTGTATGCACCATGCTAAGCGGGCTCTCTTGTTCGTAGACATGAGCGGGATGCAAACAGTAGGTCTTCCGGCAAACAATTCTCTCTCGTAGTATTTTTGAAATAGTCACCTTTGATACACGGGTTCATGTGGCTGCATACGAGAGAGCTGAGAAACTGTAGCCCCTCAGTTACGCCTCGCTATAATCAACAAATGGCGATCTTCTCTGGCCGCCATGGCTCTTGGACGACCTTGCTCAGGTTTTCTCTCAATGAATCCAGTATCCTGGAACTGTTTCCATAAGTTACGCATGACGCTTGGCGTTAAATTGAACTCTCTACAAATCTGGATTTGGCATTGGCTTGCTTCTAGCTTCACGGCAATTCGCCACCCAATTCCATCATCTAAACGTTGGTGGTTACTCAGTTTACTTTTACAATTTGATTTGAACCGATTTCTTCAAAATAACATCAAACAATTCTCCATGTGCGCTGGTAAGCGAAATACGTCTTAACTTACACGCGCTTATAAAGCCTGTTTTTCTGCCGACTCGGCCTACACACACGTTTACGATTAAGTATTTACCGTACAAGATTTGCATTTTTATCTAGAAGCAGGGTTTTTTCATTGAGTTCAGTTTTTTCCTGCAATTCAATAAAATATGCAAATTTTCTTAATTTCTTACACCAGTGTATTAACAAATAAATTATGCTTCTTATTATAATTTTATGCATTATATTTATCGAGTGCTAAGACCAAAATAAACATGTTAAATAATTTAGGAACAAAAATTTGCTATTTTTTTAAAAAAAATATTTAAGATACGATATTTTTTATTAAATGAACTTAAAGAAAAAAAATTATTGGAGTCTCTTATATTTTGTTAAAGTTTTATAAATGAACTAAGGATAATACTTTTAGTCATATTCAATGCTAAGAATTTAGTAAATAAGTACACTGCTGGTCGCACAAAATGCGACACCAAGGACCAGAGGTGTCACAGCGAAATGTATTTGGCAGATAACATGCTGTACAAAGATCAAACGTTAAATATTACAGCCTCTTGTGACGTATAGATGATGATAAAATAAGTAGTTAGTGCGCCGCCATTGTTGGCTTTAACCCGTGACAACGCTTTGGTATAGAAAAAAACAAACGTTTGAGGTATCCTAGGTATGCAACAGTCCATGCGGCTTCCAAATGCTGCCAAAGTTTATCTGGTGTACCAGCGAGTATCCCGACCCAGTCGTTGTGCAAGTATGTACCAAATATTTTAGATTCCCAATAGATCGGGAGAATAAGCAGGCGAAGGAAGCAACTCAATCTGCTGGTAATAGAAACCTTGAACATCGCGTGCCGCGTGTGGTCACGCATTATCCTGTAATGGTATATAGCAAGCGCTGAATCTATGGGAGTAACACGGGGTCCAATATCTCAGAGATGAAACGCTGACTGTTCATTGTACCGACAATGCGCATTAGAGGGATGCAGCAATGAAGTCAGATACCCTTCAAAACCATGATGCCGGAAGCTGGACCAGTATATCGGCACATAACACAAAAGTTTTGCAGTCTCTCACCACGGATTCTCCAAAGTTGAATCCGCCCTTTGTGATGTTGCAGGCAGAAAAAAGAAACAACTTACGCAACAAAAAAAAGAACGTAAGAAAAAAAAGCAATTGCCGTACTTTAAATCGGCAACCTCTTCTTTCCTTACACAGTTTCTGCGGGTGGTGATGCGATCGCCCGTGATGCGTATCTGCTTTGTAATGCTCATGATTTGCATAATTCATCGCCGCCAATGCATTATGTTAATTTCACACTGTTTTGCATGCGTCCTTAAGGTATCCCGCGACGTGTGACAGTTTTTTTTTTTTTGAAAAATTGGATGTATGGGGATTTTTTGTGGATATTAGATTTTTATTTAGTACATTTTCAGAAAAATATTCTACAATTAAGGAAGATAAAAATAAATTATTATTACTAAAATGTGGGGGGAAAAACTGGCGAAAATTTACAAAAAACCACATAAACGCGGCCCATTTTGTACCAAAATTTTATGAACAAGTTTTCAGTTTTTCAATTATCATGCGTTGCTATGTTATTCATTGTTGAAATGACTTTCAGGATAAGAGATATTTTAATTTTTACAAAACCAAAAGCACTTTATCTTATTTATTATATGAAATTACTTCAAAAAACAGTGATTATATTCACCCCCATACGGGACTGAAAATCTTCTAATAAAAGAGTGGTTGATAAATCTGAAGGTTTAAACACTTTACTATTATACAGAACGTACACAAAAATTCAGTTAGTTATTTTCTAAGCTTTTTGACCAATCGCTGTTTCCATTTGAGCATTTTAAAAAAAAACACACATTTCGAGTAAAACGCGTCTGAAAGTATAAGATCTTGCTTAAAATAATGGCATCTCCTTTCACTAAAAATGCTTGTGGCTTTTGTTCTAGTAAACGGAAATTCATAAACTTGGTATTTTTATAAAGCTAATAAGATGGTATGAAAACTAAAATCATAAAAAAATTGTCAATTTTTGGCAAAACTTACAATTTTAGGGTAGTCAGATATCATAAGGATGTTTCATTTTGCGTGGCCAGCAGTTTGCTCTGATATTAAAATATATTTTCCAAAATATGAGCAACTTCTAGATGCTCAAGTTATAAAAAATATTTTTTAAAAAAAGATTAAAAATAAATTAAACTTTAAATTTTTAAAGAAAATCTCAAATATTCATTGAGAACAATTTTAAATTTTATTTTGTTAGCATTATTCATTATGAGTCTATTATTTAAATAGGAACTATCTGCATAGTTATGAGTTATATTCAAGTATTTTTGCCCAAACACTTGTAAATTTTTTTACATGAGTACATCTTTCAAAAGTTGATAGCGAAATACAGAACACGCAAAAATGAATGTAAAAATAGCAAATTAAAATAAATTGTAATTAAATGTGTGGAAAGAAAAAAATGCAGATATATTACTCTCCGTTTGTATTATCGAATAAGAGCTTACATTAATTATTACAACTCCAATTTATCTACTAAATAAAACGAATTGTTATTTTAAACCCTGCAGGTTCATTTATTTATTTGAGAGTCCTGAAAAATAAGGGGAATGCTTATTTGCTAAATAAGTCCATTTTTCGAATTACCCATAAAATATTATATACGTTTGAAAAAGATTATAAATTATAGAACCAAAATACTCTTCACGTTTTAGATGTCACTAAGATCTTCAATCTTTATTGAATGAATGTAAGGCAGTATTCCAAATTCGGATCGGTAGCATCTATTACTCGATATAATTGATAACTGAACTGACATAAAAGTAATTTATTTTGCAAAATTCAGTAAAATAAATTTGGTTCTAAGGTTTTTTTAAAAGTTTCATCCCTAATCTAAAGGGAAACAAATGTATCTCTATGTATAGAAGGTTGTTCGTACTGTATGGAAAAGATTTTGTTACTTATTTTTACGTTTGAATTTTGAGATAAAATTTTAACAATTTCAGAATAATCGCCTGTTAATATTTTCTTTTAATTGGAATGTAAAGCAAAAGTTTTTTTTTTCCGAAAATGGCTCATAAATTTGATGTATGGCTCGTAGGTATTTAATTGCGCTTTCCGGGGAGAAATGCTCGTACCAACAAATTATAAAACTGTGTAAAAATCTCGGTTATTGCATTTCAAAAAGAGATACTTATAATATATTAAATTTGAAAAGGGGAAAAAACGTATAGTTAAAAGTAAAAATGAAAATATAACCATAAAACTTCATCCTAAGACTGTTCAAACGCAGGTAACTATGACAAAAGTAAAGTCTCTGATCCTTAAATAAAATCCGCCGACTCTAAGATTCATTGCATAGAAAGAAGGAATATTTTTTGGAGTGAGTGAATGAATATTAACGTCCCACTGTTCAGCTACACGAGGGCTTTTGGGGACGGTCCGTGTAATTTTGAACCATGGTCAAGTGACGCGGATGACACCTGAGCTGGCACCCCCTCTCCTAACTACCACACCACACCAAGAATATTTTTTGGAACTGTAAATAAAATGTTCTATAAATATTTAAAAAAACTAAGAAAGCTGCCAAAGCATAACAATGAAAGAAAAACAAACTATAGAAAATTATATGAAAAACAGCAAGCTGCTAAGAAAATGGAAATTAGTGGTAACACTCAATTAGACATGGATATATTGTAATAAATGAAAATCAATTTTATATTGCTCATCTGACGTGAATAACCACACGAAATGGTTTTGTCAGTATGCAGAAAAGTTTGCAAGGGGATTCATGATAGTTGCAGGATTTTTTGTTAGAAGGGCAAATTAAAAATAAAATAGCCTCAACTAAAGCCAAAATTAATTCACTCAATGCCCGAAGCCTCTAGTCACATGTTTAAGTCAATTGTTGCTTATTTAGGAAAATAAAAAGATCAGAAACAGGAATAAAGTGTATCCCATTTGATGAAATACCAATAAAATCAACTGACGCTTCTCCATTGAACTTTTGGGATTTCAGTTTATTAAAATGAGTCTTATATTACAACTGCATCCAATAACTCTGAACGGACTTAGGAAATAGCCTCAAGAGGAATGGAATAAAATTGACATGTCAGTACTAAAAAATAATTTACTTTTATGAAAAATTCGAGTTAGAGCTATTCTCAAGAACCATTAGAGAAAAGCAAATTGCCACCCCCAAATGGCATTTATAGATAAAAATGAGCTATTAAAATTGTTTATATAACATGTGAACGAGGTGAAAACTTCTGCATACGAGGGTTAGGTTTAAAATTTCCCCCCTGACAATGAAAGATTGCGAATTCCAGTTTTAAAGTAATTTGTTTCTATATAATCTCCCTTGACTCCTAGACACTTGGTGCATTGTTTTTACAACATCAGTATTCCATCCCGGAAGAGATAGTCAGGAAGGCTGTGTGAAAATATTCATCTACAGCCATCTCAACTTCATTTGATGCAACGCGCTTCCCAGAAATCACTTCTTTATGTTTAGGAACTGATGGAAATTTGAGGGTACCAGAGGGTGCAGGTGCGTTGTCCTGTTGAAAGATGATTTTTTTAATTCTTCAAACCTGTATTCTTTTCGTGAATTTTGTCATTCCGCTGATCAAGAAATTTGGAGTAATATTCGCTAGTAATTGTTCTACCTTTTTCAAGGTAATCACATAACAGGATCCTTTTCCCACCTCAAAACACGCTGAAAATGACCTTTCCAACAGATGCGTTCTCTGTTTTTGACACTGAATCACCAGCTTCCACCCACTGCTTCAACTGCTGTTTCGTATCTGATGTGCAGTGGTGGACCCACGTCTCTTCCATCGTGACAAATCTTCACACAAAATCGGTTGAATCCGTATTGAATCATTTGTACATTTGCTCTTGATAGACATTCAGCAAATGCGGAACCCATATTTTGCAGAGCTTTGTGTAAGGTGTTTTGCATCATTTTTTTTCGATATCCCCAAAGCCTCATCTATATCACTCACCTTCACTTGCATATCATTCAAAACAGTATCATGTACTTTCATTCAATGTTTACTGGTGTGGTTGCGGTTTTGGGACGTCCGTCATGTGGATCCTCTTCGAGAGACGTTCGGCCACTTTGAAATTCAGCTACTACTTTTAAACGGTTGACATAGAAGGAACTTCTTTAGAGATTAGTTAATCCAAAACGAAGAATATTTTTTTAACACACGATATTCAAATGTATCCATTTTAATGAAAAACAAGCAAGACATCTACTGAAAAAATTCGTGTAAACAAACTACTCAAGAAAACAAGCATTATACTGTTCAAGTAAATTGGTACAAACAAGTTTGAGTTGGTTTGCGATTACTAGTGATTTCCCTAAAAATTTAAAACCCGTTATATCTGCCTCTAGGTTGTTTGACAGATCGACTTTGACTATAATTTATTAGTTTCACATTTTTTGTAAGAAAAATACATCTACCTGTTTCCCGGAATGTATTCAAGTGAAAGGAAAATAAGAAAAATGATGTCAAAAAATGACAAAAAATAAGAATTGAAACTTAATACAGGACGTAGTGGAGGGTCATGATTTGTATTTATCAAATAAGTTTAATCACAAGGTCAAATGAGCAGAAATGAAAATCCATCAATTAAGATATATATACATATATTTCAGATTCGTTTAAGAAAATCCTTAAAAATTTTCGCTTTTTCATAGTAGTTAAACAATGCATTTTCTGCTTATTCATTCGAAAAACAGTTTTATGCATCAGCCTCCATATCCCCTCTCTTATGACATATTTATATATGAGGACATGTCGATTCACTTCATGCAAAAACTAGTTTCTGGAATGACATACCTTTCATCTATCCAAACTATTTTAAGAAAAGTAAACAAATAACAATAATGGATAACAGAAAAAGAGATGTGCAATCATGTGAAGAAAGTATAAACGATTTTCTAAAATAGGTTTTGTTTAATCGCGTTACCTTTTGTATGATTACTGGATACACTTATTACATATGAAATATTTTTATATATAGAATATCATTCTTTTTTTGTGATTGAATGCTGTTTGAAAATGTCAATTAGGGATTTTTACTACACTAAAAATAAGAAGTAGTACTTTTCTTTATGAAATGACCCAAATATTGGAACTGATCCCAATGCATATGAAATAATGCCAATTATAAGGATTTCACTATTTGAAAGACATAAAAGAAAGTATTTCTTTCATATTATGAAACCAATCTTTTCCAAGCCGAAGTGACTTTTTTACCTTTCATTTTCCTTATTTTTTTTTGTATATATAAAGACTTTGATCTTCTTTTTATGACTTCTTAAAACTTCTTTAAGAACTTCTATTCTTCTTCTTTTCTTTTCTTTTTTTCTGAGCCTAAAGTATTTGGAAAGGTGTGAAATTTATTGCTCCTCGTAAATGTCTCAAATGTTTAACTATAGCGAAATTAATTTTAGTGACAGCTTTAAAAGAGCGTATGCTGTATTTCGTTACTTTTATTTTCTTCTCCCTTAAACTTACACGTTTTATCGTCTTCTTCAGTTTATTTTCCATTTACTGAGAAGTGATTTTCAATATATACGAAAGTGACAGATGACTGAGAGAAATTATATAAACCCTGGAAAGAAACTTTTCTTCACTGTCATTTTAAATTACCTAATTCTTCAATCCTTAAATATTTAATTCAATTTTAGGAGAAAAAGTTCGATTTTTTTCTTTCAAAAGAACCATTAATGTACTAATTCTGTAGTGTGACTTTAGCAGATGTGCCTTTTTCATCTATATGTATTTCTGGACGTAGATTTAAAACTAAAAGCCACAGATTCATTGAAACCAACTAAGTATACAATATATTACTTTTAAAAAAAAAATCTTAATTCAAAGCTTTTTTTGCATCAAAATCAACCACGGGTGATAAAGAATTATGTATATAATCACAAATACCTCTTTTCATGTATTAGTTTTTTTAATGTTAACAATTTATTAGATTGTGCAAATGCAAGTATTTACTTTTGATTATTTTTATCTCTATAATATTAATTAAATATTGCTCATTTTACAAGATAAATTGCATTTTGTAAATGAAAACATGTAAAACATGCTCTTTAAGTAAATTTTTACTTGTCGTATAGTAGGATAAAATTGCTGCAAAAAAAAACACTTATCTTATGTAATGTTTTGTCACATTTATTGGTTTTTAATACATGTTTTAGTCACCTAAACTTTATAGCTCATATTTCACACTATCCTTTTGCTGAGCGATTTAAGTATATATATAACATTAATTTCAATTACAACTTTAGGTGGTGATCTACCCTGATCGTACAAGGTATCACAAGGATGTTTATCAATTTTCTTTTTCAAAAAGCCATAATTGATTACATTTAATAAAATTTTAGTATTTTCTGGTGCTTATCAGTTCATTAACTCCCTAGCTTTGATTACAAATGTTTTATTTTGAGCGTATGACCTCTTTTAAAAATAAATAATGTTTTTATAAATCAGAATAAAATTATTGTACAATAAAATTAAACAAATTAAAACATACTTTTATAGATATTTTGTTACGAAAACCATACGCTCAGATTATTTTTCACTTTTTGAACTGTTAATATTAATTGTAAGTTGATCATAAATGAACAGTCACACATCTAAAATAAAACCCTTTAAGATATGAAATATTTTATCTTTGCAAATTTATATATACCATTTATTATTTATAATATTTGCATAAATTTTCATTCTTAATATCTCCATATTTTTCAATTTTTAACATGGCTAGATATTTCCAAATTTTATGTATTATTGATAATTCATCTTTCAAAACATTTTGCGTTTATAATTTTGTTCTATCAGTATTTTAATGTATCTAAAGATTTTAAAATTCATTCATTTATTGAAGAAAATAGGAATAACAATATTAAATCTTTAATTGTAATGGATGAGAAACGCGCACTTCAATGAGACATTATTTTCTTTGTTGAAAATTAAAATGAGTCACCTTGCTGTAAAACAGAAAAATTACTAGCAGATTATCAGATATCGATAAAAGTTGATATTGAAAGTATAAAGAAATTCTTAAGTTATCTCATGCATTTATCCGTCCTAATTATAAAATCTCACAGACACATACAAGTTGTCTAAACAATATGCCTTTATTGTTTTTGTGTTGTTGGTTTTAAAATTCTCATTTCATCAGTATAAGAATCGTTCTTTAGTAATTCGTTCATGTTTGTTGGGCCTTATAAGGCTGTAGAAATGCGTGGCAGAGTATGCATTGTCAAAAATTTTACCTAATCAATTTTGCACAGAAATGTTAAGCAGTACATTAAGAATTTCTGCTTACATTTCCTGATTTAGCTATCTATTTACTTTGCAATGTGCATATATTAAATCTCATATTTTAATTTAAATACGTTGTATAATTTTTAAAGAATTAAACTAGATATGTAAATTAACTCAAACAGTATTTGTTACAGAAATAGAAGTTTCTTCACGAAATTGATTGTTTGTAAATTTTCATGCTATATTTCTAATAATAGCTTCTTAAAATGCTTTAACTATAAAAAGAAAACACTAACAAATATTTTTTTCAATTATAAAGCTATAGATATATACTTTAAAAATATGCAACAGACTTCTTTGAAAATTTAATCTCGAATTTCATATCACGATATTTAATGTATGCATAACATTTATTTAATAATATTTCTACACTTTAAAAGTTCGTAACACAAATTACCAAACATATATGTATGTATAATGATCATAGAATTATTAAATTACAATTTAAAAACTGAATTTAAAAAATTTGAATTGCACATTACTTCATTAATAGCTCCATCAAATAAAATATTTAAATAATTTGTTAGATACAATGGGACAAATAAAATATTTGTTAACTATATCATGCATTTTTCTGCAGAAATTACATAAACTAAACTATTATTACATTAAAGCTGTTCACTGAAAAAAACTTTGTGATTAGAGTCAATAATATCAGGTTTTTCGATATTGAAGCACTATTTTTATTCCAACAAGGATAAGACATTTAAGCAAAGGAGGAATCGGAGTAGAAGTAAAGATATTGAAGCATCGGACCAAATACGCCTTCATCACTTAACAAATTCAAAATTATAAAAATTCATCACAAATATTCTTCAAAGAACAAATCAAAATTATTTATTAGAAATTATCAATTGTTACAGATAAATGTTGATTGTTTAGTTGTAAACATTTAATTAATGCTGCTCTTAAATGGTTCAATAGTTCATTCGAACTTTTATTTACCTAGGTTTTTATGCACTATTTGACATTGGAGACAACTCTCAAACATGTTAAATTTTAATAAAATGAAAGAAAAACGAAATAAATTTTTAAAAATTATTGGGTGAATAATACACAGATGTAAAAATTAAAATGCGTAAATACCATCAGATCAAAGAAAAATTCTATTGAATATAAACGATTGATTCTGAATAAAGCATTGACTTTTATGTTCTTTGTATTATGACATAGTACATTTTATTGAAAGATGGAAAAAATATATCTCATCAAAATCATACATCTACATAATAGAAAATAGAAATTCCAAAGGAAAAGAAATCCTAGTAAGACAGCATATAGAAACACGGATATACATTGCTTTTTGTGTGTGAGATCTATTTCCTTCTCCAGAGTCTCCTTACAAAATGTTGGGAGGAGAAAAACGTAGCCCTTAGCTTTAGAATTTAAGGAATAAAAGTCATTGAATAGGAAAAAGAAAATGGAGCGCTTGTAAATTATTCGTAAAGCAAAAAATGTTACTAGTAAAAATAATGCTGTTTTTTACACATAAAGACATCTGTGAAATTCAGTAATTCTTTGTAGTAATGTGCATTTATTATTTACTTGTTGGTTTATTACTATTCTTTGTTATTATTTAAAAAGTGGCAAATTTGATTGAGTAATGAGAAACAAAGTACGTTGCTTGATTCTTTGCGATGCAAACAAAATGTAAATCCATTTTGTGGTATTTTATTTAAACATATAGTTTATTATTATTTAAATGAAGACTGTATTTATTTTTGGATTTTTTCCCTATTCCAATTAAGTTACAGAAAGTACGATATTTTAAAAGAATAATAAAGATGAAGTCATATGTCTACTATGACATGAAAACGTTTCATTCGAAGATCCATTCTATAAAGGATAAAATATATTCAAGTTGTCTGATTTATTCACAAAATATTCAATCAGTTATATGCAAAACATAAAAGCATCACAAGAACGAGATATTTTCACATTAATCAATATATTGCTTTCACATAATTCTTACTTTTTTGTAAATTTATTCATTTTGAAATTTTATCTCACTTCAGTTTTTTCTAAGTATTTCAATAAACTTCAGGAATGATTGTTGCGCCACGTTTCCCGATTTCTACAAGCAAAATGCATCGAGCATAACAAAACACTGTGTCCATAACTTTTCACGCTGATAAAGTTTGATGGACTTTCCTCTACCGGTTTGGAGAGCCAATATTATCAAATGCTATTTACTTTCTATTGTCTCCATCCCCCTTTTACTCTTCTATTTTACATTCCACATTTCCATACTCTACCCATTTCCATCGTCGGTCACTATTATATTCGAAAATTCATATATAACGTGGAAAAAATATTGTATGGATATTTGTGAGAGTTTTCGTTAGTAATTGAGCACAGAACTACCGGTAGCCTAATTTTCCTGTGACAACCTCAAACAAAACACTCTGAGAAATGTTCAGAAGTTTTTATGAAGTTTTCGAGGTTGCACATCTCGTTAGTTAATTCGAACTATGGCGTAAATTTATTTTTTGTGACAAGACCATCACTCACAACAAATGACCTTTCACTTTTAGTTTTATAAAGCATTTTTATTTATCATTCCTTAAAAATCCTAATCCACTGACACATTATACCTCAATTTTACGGACGTATGTAACATAAAACTTACAATGAATGTCTGCCACTGACAGATTTTTCACCCAAAGAGTCCTCTTCACTACGTTTAACTTACATTTGGCGAGAGTTTCACGAACAGGCACATTTTGTGTCATTTTAACTAACAAATACATGCTAGTACGATGCTCTCACTAGGATATCTGAAAGTTTGAAGAATTACAGATTACCTGATGTAACAAAGTTTGAGCTCCGACAAATACACCACTATTACTACCGCCAAGCTGCAATACAGACTTGTTTCTGAATTGCATATGTAAATATGACTTACTACCCGATAACCTCCCACTTCGCTGGGTATTTCATGATGTATGAATATATATTGTTTATATATGCATATATATTGCTTGTATTTAAGTCCTAGCAGTAGAGAAATATATATTTTAGCTGTTCCCACTTGATTTAAAAAATGGACGGGACTTCTAAATATTAATTTTTAAAATTAAACTAGCATTATCTTTTACGCTTTCGTTATACCTTCTCCTATGGTAGATTTCCACGAAAACCATTTAAAGTGAATCTCTACTCAATAAAATATTTATACTTCCCAAATTTCATGTCTAAATCTAATTGTTCAAAATCGAACTTTTTTTTATCAAGAAATCTCTTTGAGAGTCGATTTTCGTTATATTTGTTCTTAGCGGATTTCAATTAATAAAACAACAACAAAAGACATGCATTCGAAATTTTATTATTCATTTTTTGGTAGTTCGAAAAAGAAAATTAATTTTTTTTATCTATACGTTAAAGTAATTTCTCTCTCCCCTATAGGAATCGATTTACGAAAATTCCGCTATTAGCGGATCTCTATTATACTAAAGAATCATGGTTACCAAATTTCAAGTATGTGGGTCTGGCAGTTCAAAACAGGAATTTTTACCTATAACACGACTTTAATTCATCTTAGGGTCGATTTTTGCCAAACCAATTCTTAGAGGATTTCTACTCCTTGAGAGTAATATGCCTACCAAATTTCAAGCCTGTATTTGCAATAGTTCCAAAACGGGAATATTTATCTGTAATGCCTTTTAACCCCTAGCAACCTCCCTCGGGGTTCACTTTTAGCAGAACCCTTTAATTCCCCTCAACCTCCTCTTTGGGTCGATTTTTGCCAAACCAATTCTTAGAGGAACTCTACTCCTTTAGAGTAATACGCCCGCCAAATTTAAAGCCTGTAAGTGCAATAGTTCCAAAACGGGAATATTTATCTGTAACGCCCCTTAACCTCTATCGACCTAACTCGGGGTTCACTTTTAGCAAAACACTTTTTTAGCATTTCTCTACTCCTTGAAAGGAGCACGACTACCAAATTTCAAGTCTGTAGGTCTCATAGTTCTTGGGATATAGTGATGAGTGAGGGAGTAAGTAGCTTTTCTCCTTCATATATATATATATATATAGATTGAATAGAAAATAAAATGAACATTAAATGCTTTGTCTTTTAATAATGCAAACATCATATAACTTACTTTTGAGGAATTTGGATTGTGTAGTCATTAAACACTCATTAAAAAAGTTGAAGTTTATTTTCCTACTCCAAATATACTACATAACGTATGATTTTGATTTACAGAGAAAAGGACGTGCTTTCTTATTGAATGTTATTGTAATTCATTTATAGTAAACGTGTATTCTTGAAAAGATATATATAAAATTAAAAATATCAATTTTATACTTTATTTATTTTATCACAGGTGTTTTGAAATATTTTGAACTTAGTTATAAAATACAATTGCGAAATATTATCGTGATTTGTTAAAAATCAATTACATTTTAATTGCATACACAATTTAGTACTACAGTTTCTCTATTAAGATATATTTTATTCCAATTCATTCGTATGTTCCAAATTAATCCAATTTTACGCTGGAGTAGGAAAAATGCGTTAGTAAGGAACAAAAGAAAAGTTATCTTAATGATTATGTCGAAAGCACATTAATAATCATACAAAATTATAAAATGATGCTACTAATTTAAAATGCAGCGTATTATAAATCCATCAATACCTGTCATTTTTGTAGGATAGATATTACTAAGATTTTTCGTATTATCAGTAATATCTAGCATTTGCAATTCATTCACTTTGATAAATCATCAATTTAATAGTCATGTGTTTTAAAGTCTCTTTTTCCGTTATAAGAAATATACATCATTTTTGTGACACTTTGTCATTGAGAACCTAAATTTGAATTCAGATGTAAGATGAGAATTACTTTGAGGATCAGCACTATAAAAAAGAAACATATTAATCAACGAAAAAATCATTTTTATCTGTCAACTTTCTTCAGAATTTGTAATACTCGACAGTTTCAAATATCTGAACGAGTATAGTTGAATCATTTTCTATCAATTTCTGAGTTTGTTGTTAAGTTTAAAAGAAATGTTAAAAAAAGGCTTTAAACACATGTCATATATTTATTCATTTGTTTTAATTTTACGTTTCATTTTCAAAGTTTGTGTTCTGGTTGATTTTTATAAACTTTTGTTGCTATTACTCACAATAATATCTATTATTTATTGTTATAACTGTCATTTACCTTCAAATTCAAAACCTCCTATAAGGGGTATGATCTGAATTGATCGAAATAAATCTCAATAGGTATTCTGTATTTGTGATTAAAGTTTTAATAAAAAAACATCCAACACTTTATAATCTGTCTCTTATAACTAAGTTGTCACTGGAGATCATCAGCCTGAAACTGTAAGCTTGCGCTGGTTTAAATTCTTTACAGTACACTATGGTGGAATGATCAAATCTTTACGGTACTTTTAATAGGAAGTATTGAAGTAATATAGTGATTAAAGTATTTAGAATATTGTGTGTCGTACCGTAGCGTCTACAATATAAACCTTGAAGAAATATTCGTAGGCTCCCTGAATGCTCTAGACAGCCATAGAATAAATGGAAGTAAATTTGAGATCGCAATCAAGAACAATTTATTTTAATCATTATCGTGTGGTTATCTAATTCGAAAATTATTTATAAATCTTAATAAAATAAATGGATGGACATTTTGTATACCATATTAAATTTCGTTTTCAAGATCTCGTGACAATTCAAGATATACAGTAGATTAAAACAGTTACTATGAGACGAATTTCCTAAGGGATTGCACCAGTTATGTAAAGTTATTATTTCCGAACTTCTAGTTTTGACATTTTTATTTAGTGCTTCAAACAATAAACTTATGTGTTTTGAATCGTATTAAAATATGTTTTTAATAAAATAAGAAAGATAGGCAATTAAGCAGTGAATCTATCCCAAAAAAGACAATTATAGCTGTTTTAACGCTCATCTATCTTTCAGACATTTAATGAACCACTTGAAATCGGATGTGAATATTCATCAGAAAAAGACATTGTAAAAAACTAAACAGTAGTTTTTGCAAAATTACTTTAATATAACTTGTTTAATATACTAAGTTAAGTCTAGTATGTCCAGTTATATGATTCAATTCAATGATTTTCCACATTTATTTTTTAAATAAAAATAAGTATAAATTAGCAATGATTACAGAGATCTTTCTCACCTTGCTAAATCAGGCACTTTTTTTTATCTATGAGAAAAAAATATCACTACAGAAAAACCTATAGATCGATATAGAATTGAAAATATGAAACATGGCTCTTCCAATTACTCTGAGTACATCAAAAAACAGTCCCATTAAGTTCTAAGTCTATAATATCAACAAAAAAAACAAGAATCAATATTCCTCCAGTACTGTGTGACGAATCTGTACGGTTTCACTAACCTCCTCAATAATTCTTTAAAGTTTTATTTATTTCAACCAATCTCCACCGGGAGCCAAAGCTTGATTTATGCAAATGAGAGAATATTATATAAGTTCGGGTTTCGCGAGTTAACGTAGTGAAAGAGAGAGTAGTAAATTGAAGAGTTAGATTTTTAAAGTAAAATGAATTGAAGCATTGGTAAATCAACACGCAGTTGTTGACAGATTTAGTGAGTAATGAAGTGACGATCTAAGCTAAAGAGCTGAAGATTGAAATTGGAAAGTCGAGTGTGGATCCTAGTCTTTATCCGATCCAGCCAGCATTAAGTTATTCACCACGACGGACCTGCCGAAGTACAAGAATAAGGTTAGTGATTTGGAAATTATTAAATACGTGTACGTGTTTTGGCTGTAATTGTACGTGCTTATCTTTTGTGGATTCAGTTCCGATTCCGTAGTTCCGCTAGTAGTAACCCCTTTTCATATTCCACTTTGTTTTATTAATCTTAAATTTGAATCGTGTGCTTTTGTAACTTTCCTTGATTAAGAGGTATCAATAAATATAGTGGTTTGTAATGATATCTCTTGAATTCGTTAAACCGCCTACACGTCCAGAAACAAGTAACTGTAGACGGGGAGATGATAATCTTAGGGGAGGTTATATGTCACGACAACTGTTATATATATATGCTAATAGATGGTAATGATGTTTCTAACAAATGAAAAATTTCGCTTCTGTTGACGAGCATGAAATTGTAGTTCTTGATTAAATATTACTGACCGTACATATTTTACCCTGTCTTCTTAGATTTTTCCCTTTTTATATTATTCTTTATCACATGAAGCAAATTTTACATATTTGCTCTTTTTCGGTGGATATCCAGGTATATGTAAAAGCTCCACGTATTTTAGAGAAATGGATATCCAATTGACAATTGAATAACTATATGACGACCATAAAGATTGATATAAGTCGATGTTGACACCCAAAATGTGAGTGCTCCTTGTCTTTTGAGAGTGTCCAATTTTTAAAAGTATTTCCAGATTGTGTAACATGTCAAGTGATGAAGCATAGATGAGAAACGATTTCTCACAGACGTTTGACAAAGAAAGAATTTCAGCATACCTAATTGGCTGATTGTAATTTTCCGCCTTATTTCAAAGCTAATCTAGGAATAGTAAAGAAGGACTTCGTAATTACGAATCTTGATCAAGTTACGAGGTTGAGACCACAGATGGAACCCTACTCTTTAATCTGTAGCATGGCGTAATGTACATCAAACTTATGGCATTCATGTAAATGATGGTAACATTTACCATATTTATTTTCGGAAAATCATGAAACCAAATCGTTACATCTAGGCAAGAGTTAGAAGTCCTTCATTTGTAAAAGTGACATCCCGGATAGTCGTCAAAATAAAGCTGGAACCATTGGGCTGAAGTGACCAAAGCATTGAGCACTAGATAATTTAATGATCATCATCAACCCCATCATCAATTGTACATCAAACTAGCCCGGTGATTCACAAACTGTATTTCTTTGCTTTCCAGGTACAAAAAACAGCCATTCATGAAAAGGCTTTTCACAGGATGTAAAAAGTTATTTATGTACTTTACCGTAAGGCGTCAGTGCACTGGGAGCATCCATGTCTAAATCAGAATTTCATCATAAGAAAGTATCATTGCGTGATAGGCAAAAAGTTTTTCAATGTAAATTCCTGCCTCTTAACTGAGTCATAAATGTCGCCTTCCACTACTTTCAGCTGAACAAAATGCGATTCACATTTCTTTAGCTTCATCAATTGGCCTGATGATAGTCTCCTTCACAATAATGGAAATCTCATAATGGTGTTCTTATTAGTAAAAAATGATAGGATTTTGTTGAGATCATATCTCGTATTACTAGTTTTGTGACAAATTCTATTTGACTTGATTTGATGAAAAAACAAATGAAAATTAAATCAACAATACCTGTACTCGTTTCATCTTACATTTAATAAAAAATGGACCAATAAAATCAAATTTTGAGTGAGTCAATGAATTTTAACTTCTCACTGTTCAGATACTTGAGGGATTTTGGCTACGGACTGCTCAATTTAGATCCATGTCAAGTGACGATGATGACATCTGAGCTGGCACCCTATCTTCTAACTACCACACCACACCAATGGAAGGATGATTAAGCTCTCGATTTTGCGCATCGCTCAATACACAGAGGTGCTGGGATCGAGCTCATGATTAGCCACCGACGAGTCCATTACCTTGACCACTATGCTACCAAGGCCACATTTTTACACGAGAGAAATGAGATTTGGGAAGAATTTTTTCATAAGGTTAATTTCCCATAGTCAATTTTTATTTTTGAATTTACAATTTATAATATCGTTCTAAAATTCTTTGATTTCACTTTCACAATAATCAGAAAGACTTTCGATTTCTTCATTCAAATATTTTAATGATACTTTTTTGGCGTGGGAGATCTAGAAATACTAATAATGTAATTCGGTGTCCTTAAGCTACTTTCAAATAAATAATTTTTTTCCTCTAATAATTTTGCGACAGATTCTGAATTTATTGTATTATCGGACAATACAAATGTAATTTAACAGTAGTAAGAATATGAGTCTTAACTTAATTGTGCTTTAAAAAAATTGAGCGAAATCAAAAACATACAGCTTAGTGAATATAATTAAAAGTTAAGTAATTAACATTTTACTGCAGCAGTTACATCTGTCCTTCCAAGGGTTTGAATGGAAGGGTAAGACAGAGCCAAATATCTTACTGTCCCATGTGCAGTGCTAAGAGCTAACAACATGGGTAAAAACTAGCCCATTGCCACAATATATTCCTTGGACATTGATCTGACGCTGTTGACCAAGTGTCTTTAGGAGCAACACATTATTAAATCGCAAATGCTTCATCTTGATAATTTAGAACTAATCAGAATTTTGTATATAATCGTCTTCTTTAACACACTCCCAGATGGAATGAGTGAGTGAATATTAACGTCGCACTGTTCAGCTACACGAGGGCTTTTGGCGACGGACCATGGTCAAGTGAAGAGGACGATACCTGAGCTGGTACCCCCTCTTCTAACTACTACACCACACCAACGGGAGGACGTTTGAGCTCTTGACAGATTTAACGTGCATCACTCAGCTACACGGAGGGTTTTTATAGGTACTTTGCTCAAACTCATGACACGCCATTCATGATTTAATTGACCACTAGTCTACCTGGGCCACTCCCAGATCGAAAACAAATAACTTTATTAAAAGAAGAATACAAATTAATTTGAATGACAACTACGAAAGAAACAGGAATATATCAGCAGAATATACTATATTTAATTGATTTATTTGCATTTATCGTATTTTAAGAAACGACTTTGCCCTTCCATTCAATGAAAAATTTATTTTTTGATACTGTCAGAGGCTTTTTTAAAAGAATAAAATCGTCAGTCAATGATCCACAAAAGGTATATTCTTGGATCTATTTTTGTTTTTCTAATTGAAAGCAGCATTATTCTTCTGAGAATTCACGCAGTTTAAGTGCACTTAAATGCATAGATAGTCCTCGAGATCTGCTGAACCTCTTAAATTATATGTATTTTACGTTTTGAGAGTACCATGTATTGAGTTCCTTTAATTTCAACTTAAAAATTTCTTAAGCTTGTATGAACTTATTAGAATAAATTTAGAAATATTGCAAATAATATTTTAATTCCTTAAGAATGAAATACCATATATTCTTTTTATTTATGTCTGTTGAGAATTGTAAGTAAGAGATTCAAATAAAAAAAAAGTTCAACAAGGAATGAATGGCCACTATGTTTTGAAAGAGTCTGTTCTTTTTCTGCTCTCATCGATTACAAAACAATAACATTTATATTTTAAGTGTAATAATTGGTTTTGTAATAAACTCTCATTTTAAATAACTCTTTTCCAGAAAATTTCGGGAAAAAAGAACCGTCTGGTTTTTTTTTGTCGTGTGTAAAACTATTGATAAGAAAAATACGTATAAGAGTGTTGATTCAAAATAATGGGTGCCCCATATGGTTTTAAATACTTTAAAAAGGAATAAAATTTAAAGAATTGATGTATTCGAATACGGTTTGTGAAAATTATAAATCAAACTCATTTAATTTTTTTCCAACTTTTTAAAGATTATACTCTTGTTTATTTTTATATTTACATAATTTCCTGTCGGGCACTATATGAATCAGTAGCAAAGCAGCTAACTTATAGCTGTTAAATAACTGACTAAATATGAATTGACTATCTTTGAATTTTTATACACATATTTAAAAAAGTCAGCAAATTAAGATGATGTTATAAAAAATACATATTTCTGTCATTTTAAGGTTATCTGTCTCCTTAATTGAACTTAGATAATAGATAGAAGAAGTACGTAACGTCAAAAATGCATTACGAAATACAGCTGATAGAAGGGGGGGGGGAGAAATAAATTATTTTTCTTAAAATGATATCTAATGATTACTTATTGATAAGTTATTTATTTTTAGCACGTGTCTTCAAATGTATTTGAAAGCTTGTGTGGCGATAAGAATTAAGGCATAGTTTTTTTTGTATCAAATGAATTATTGATTTTTTTTTATCCTATTTTATTCGTGTATGTAAGGCCAGATATTTAAAGTCCAAAAGTTTAATTTTTAAGTAAACCTTACTTTTTCGTAAATAAATAATTTTAGAAACATAGTATTAATCGCATGTAGTAGTCACATGTTCAAAACTTAGTGCCACTGAAGACCATCAAGTAGAGGGGCTGATACATGTTATACCTCCAATTGCTTGGTGAATTACTTTGAAGAGGAGTGTCCAATGAGCTCAAATGATGTCCTTTTACTTAACCATTATTAAAAATTTCGAGGTCCATCACCAATACCACTCGTCTTGCCTTGCAGTTCTACGTAAATTAAAGTCAATCAACTTACTTTCTTACACACTAAATAAATGTAATAAATACATATTTTTCATCAATTCAAATAAGAGAAAATAATAATAGGGCTGTGGTTAGCCTAGTGGTTAGAGCATCGGATTCCAGACCGGAAAGCGTGGGTTCGATGCTGATGCCACCAAATACCCTCCAAGTACACACGGAGTATGTGCTCGTTAAATCAGTGGGTCCGAATGGTGTCACCATCTATCGTGTTGTATCGAGCGAAATCGTACTGTCACCTTCTTTCGGATCAAAGCTTAGGCTAACGACAGGCATACAATATAGCCCAATGTCTTGATGAATTTCGTGGCCTTGATCTGACTACGTCAGACAGGTGGCATTACCAACAACACTGAGAAAATAATTTATTTGTTATAGGAACAAATTAAAGTTATGCTGGTAATAGACAAAAATGTAAGGTTTACTGCAGTGCTTCTCAAACTTTCAATACTTATGACCCAATTTTAAGTCATAATTTTCTTCGCACCCCGTCTATATAATAACAATGTATTGAATTCAATAGTAATGTACTTGAACGTAAAAATACTACGAGACTTTGATTATAAACGTAAAAATTATCACTATAAGTATTAAATTTTGAATATGACAAGCCCACGGGGTCACTGGTAACTATTAAATTTGTTCTTAATTTGGTATTTTTAAAACGAATGATCTAATATGTGCAGTACTCTTACATTGAAAGTGTATTATATCATGTAAATGCGTATTTTATTTTTAATTATATCAGGTTTCACTTCCTTTCAGTAAATTAATAAATATTCTTAAATAATGTTTTATTTTCGACATGCTCGCGCCCCCCTCATTTGGTTATCATGCCCCTTAGGGGTGGCACGCCCTGCAGTTTGAGAAACGCTGGTTACCTGTTCATGATTTTCCTAAGTAGATATTTTATTTTTAGTCTAACATTCTAGGAGATGTTAAATGGAGAAAAAGGACGTAAATTCTAAAAATGATTTTAATGTTTCAAAGTAATACATTCGGAGATAGTCGGTCGATTTAAGATTCCCAAATGCCTCCTAATGTTAAACTCCTTTTTAAATATAAATAATTTATAATTGGTTTAATTTAGTAATTATAAAGCTTGTATTATTTTTAAAATAACAAACTGCAAAGATATCACATTTGTTTACTTTCAATTTCATGCTGAACTACTTCTTCGGAATTTCACACATTTATTCCTCAGGGAAAGGAAAAAGCAATTATATTTTAATCTCAATAGCATTCCTGAATAATAACCTTTTGGAGATGTTCTAATTCAATTGTAAAATTTCTTCCAATAGAAAGGTGTCATGAAACTTGCCAGTCAATGATTAGAATTTCCACGACTCTAAGGAAATATTTTCTTTGAAAACTTTATTTGAATTACATACTTAACAGTTTTAGCTAAAATTTTTATTTCATTATGGAATTCTTTAAAAGAATCAAAAATATTTTCGTTTGTTATATTTTTTAATAGTTAGCATTTATTGATCAAATTTGAAATTTTTTGAGTGATTAGAATTTGTAATATGCGCCAAAAGTAAATATTTATAGCTTTCTTCATAAACAGCGTTTTATTTAAAACTATTGTATGAAATATCGAATATTTCTTTTTTACGTTCACCTCCTTCAAAACAAAATAACGGGAATTTTAATTTTCTGCTTATAAAATATGATTGATGATCGATATTTCTAGCTTCGTTTCATATATTCTTTTCTTATTTTAATATGTGTTTTTAATATATATGCATATATATTTGTTTAATGTTGTGAGATTTACACATGCTACAAAAATAAATAAGGACGGCTCGTGTTTTTGTTTTTTGTAAATGAGTTTGATGCGAAGAATGATTGATTAAATTGAAAATCATAACGTTTTTTTAACAATTATTAACATGTTTATAAATGAATATGAAATATATTTTAATGTTGGAACATACCATTAGATAGAGTAATCTGTAGTTTGGTATTTAAAAATGTTATTAAATATTTTGAACAGATTTCTTGCTTTTAAGTTACAATTACTTAAATCTAATCTAACTTCCTTCCAAATATTTCATATGTATTCCTTGTGTATTTATGATTTTATGTAATTTACACAGGTTTATATTGTATTAATTTATTTAAAATCATATAGTCGTTTATGCACCAGTAGAAATATAAACACAAATAGTAACTGAATAATGTTTAAAATATATATAAATGTATTTGATAAATTAAATTAAGAATTTTATGTGTAAATTTTCACTCAATCAATTGATCTTGATGAATGCAAGGAAAATGATGATTTTGACATTATTGTTACAGGCAATTTTGTAGAAGAGATTTATTATTTCCTATATTATTAAATTCAAATTATTATTTATATATATTGTTAATGTCGGAATTAAAACTTTTGTATTCTGAGTTTCAAATGTTTTTCAATTTATTAGTTTAAAAATTTAAGCTTTTTGAAAATATTTTAGAGAAATATATTTTAAATTAAATGTTACTCATATTTTTTTTTAGAAAAAATATAGAAAATTTTGTTTATGGCAGTTGATTTTTTTTGCAGTTATTACTAATGTAAGTGAGTGTATTTGAGCGAGATAATTTAATTTAATGATATGAATGGCATAAAATATGGTGAAAAAAAGGAAAACAAAAAGTATATTGTATTAACGAGAAGTTTGCTGTAATCATTAAATTAACTAATTTCTTAGGATAAAATTTGAACGAATAACTTTATATTGTTCTTTTTTTAACCATATACTGAAATAATACTAATGTTTCTAAAAAAATAATTGACACTCTTAATTAAAACTTAAACTATTAAGAAGAAACTTTTACTTTGAAACATTTTACATAGCTTTGATTCTTGAAGTTACATAATTTAAGCGTAATCAAAAAGTAATGTTTTACAAAGTATTTCTGAATACCTAAAAATAGAATAAATTTCAACTTTGCTTTTAAAAAAACCCACCAAATTAATTAATTAGTTTTTTTTTACTTTAATTTTAAATTATTTGAATTAAATAATCTGTATAAAATAGTATTTAAATCAATTTATCTCCCCTTGCATGATAAATGATTAGAAGAGATAAAATAGCCTAATTAAAATCAAGAAGTTGCATTTACTATTTATCCCTTGCCAAAATAGACAGATTTGCTTCTTTGACTTAAACCAAAAGAAGGAGATCCGATCTAACTCACATTAAATGCTTATATAAAGAAGAATTTAAATGACACACAAAACAACTTAAGATGACATTCATTACCATCGATAAGTATAACAGTAAATTCATTAACTTGCTATTTTCTTAATTAGATAGAGATTAAATTCTTTAAGAATATGTAAATGTGTCAAATAAACTCGCAAACTTGTATATTTTGTGTTTACTAATTATTTCATTTTTATTTCAAGAAGCCTAGGTAAGTAAATGTAACTGTTAAATTATCTATTTTGCAATTTGGATGAAAGAAAAAGAATAGTATTTACTATCGTTAATGAAACTGGAAACTAGAAAAGTAAACGAAAAGTGTTGTTAATTGAAAACGAATTGAAATGGAAGTAAATTTCTACCTGGTTAAATAACATGAATTGCTGAATAGAAATGTCTCGGAATAAATTTAAGTTAAAACAAATACTGTTGTAACCCTAAAATAAAAATAATTAATCAGGGGCTCTTTGATAAAAATAATATTCTAACTCCTCATTAAAATTTTTGAATTAAAAATTTTGCATTCATCGCTGATTTCACATAAAATTAAGAAATTAAAAATATAGTTTTTTTCTTAAAAACAATTTTGTGAAGAAAATGCACATTACAGAAAAACTCCGTTCACAGGCAGAATGCATGACAAAAAAAGAATAGAGCATATTCACATCATCTAGCAATAAGTATTTGGACAAACATGCATATGAAGATATCGGCTGTCGTAAATGATATCAGGTCTTCTGTACTCAAATATCGTATAGGAAGCAGCATTGGCATTAGTTGCATGCAAGTTTCAATGAAAATCAGAGCTGTCTAACTTCCAAAAAGGCGTAATTGTCGGATATCGTAGAAATGGTCGATCTTTATGGTGCATGTTTACTGAGATAAACATTCCAAAATCGCCAGTGACTTTTTTTATAACGTAAATGTTCTTTGTTTCATTTTTTGTCTCTTAAAGCGAAATCTGTTTCAGCGCCCTCTATCACCTTCGGGTTAAAATTACGAGTATGATTTCTTTGATGAATGTTGCTTTTTTTGGGGTTGTACTATCGCCTTTTAAAGTTTGCTTTATCGTTTTTTATTTTGATCATTACATACGAGCATTTCAATCCCCCCCCCTGAACGCGGTTACATTTGCGCCACTTAACCGCTCCCGATGGTTTCAATTTTGCGCTCAAAATTCAAGTTAAGATCTAAGCTTTTGTAAACATTTAACAAAACAAAACAAAAATACTGGTAAAAGGTAGTTGTTCGGTACTCCAAAGTCTAGAGCACCCTCTAACGGCATTTCTTTAACTTTGTCTTTAAAACTTCTTTTTTAAGAAAATACTAATTTAAAGAATGATTTTAGTGAAAACCGCAAATGAATCGATCCATTTTTCCGTTTTTTTATCATCATTTCAAATTTAGGACCCTAAACTTTGATGGCGCCTTTCTCCTTCGGAAGACGTTTGGGACACTTGGTTTCCTATTTACTATTATTCGTCTTGATGTGTACTATCGCCCCTTAAAGTTACTCCCATCATTTATGAAACACCCTGTATATATAGCTCATGTGGTTTTTAAATTAAGAATTACTAGGTGTGAATTAACCCTTCGAAGAATTGGGCTAATTTAATATTAAAAACTGTTATGTGAAAATAAATATTTGATTTTAATCGTTTTTTTTTTTTACTTTAGAAACATTCTGACGCTAGATCTTGATCAAGTCCATGAATCCATGCATTTTTAAACAATGAAGAACAGTAGCAGGACTAGAGAGCAACTAGCTCTTATGGCAGCCAAATTGTGGGCAGGAGTGGCTTGGATCACATTGAAATTCGGACAAGGAAGTTAAACTTTAAGACCCCCCCCCATGTCCACTGCGAAGCCTACCAAGAATAGTTTCATCTCGCCTACTGCTTGTCCCAAGCAAACACCACCAGAATGGTTTCTTTCATACCATTCATGTGCGGGAGCCTGCCTCCAAGAGGAACTGATATCTTATTTGACCCGGGTAGCAATTTCCGAAGAAGTAAGGCAGCCACCATGTGTAAAATCTTTATGATGTTCTCACGGGCCAAAACATCTGCAATCTCATTCCTGTAGACATTTTTCCCACTGTAAAAAGATCTTAACATTGGCACTCAAACTATTTAATAGTTAGACAATACTCGTTGCCGGTCTGTCACCATGCCTCCTCCATTCAGACAGATGGTGAATAGAGCTTCGGCTATCATTCAATATCCAAATATTACAGTTTACTGAATTACTTAGTTAAAATTTACGTTTATATCTCCTTTCAGGGAAGTTGGCTTTAATTTTTCTTACTTTAAGTTAAAGCTGATATTTTGATAAGTTCAAGCTAATTCACAATATTTTTATTTTAGCCAAAAAATTTTTTCTTTTTTTCCTAGTTTGAATTTAAAGATTACTTAATTTTCAAACGCTAGAATTGCTGGCTAAACATATTAAAAAATATAAGAATATATTGCTTTCTTTGAGTCGAATTGTACAAAAAATCAATGTTTATATTACAAATGAATATATTGTAAGTTTCTATTCTAACACTTTATTTCTAAAAAGTACCATATTTATCATAAACCACTGAAGTTCATTTTTAATTACGGTCTTTTCTGTATGTCCTATTGAAAATGAAACTTCATTTTTTGCTCTTAAATATAAAATCCATTACCTTTATATTAAATTTTAAAAAAATATCGTTGCTTTCCTTTTTTCAAAACAGATTCATATGATGATTAAATACAAAACTTTGAGTATGAAAAACTCACTATATTGGCTATAAACTGATTATTAAAAGAATTCTAAAGGGGATAAAGGTTATATACATTGAAAATTAAATGCATTTGATATGAAGTAATGTGGTATGAATGACAAAGTTTAATAAAATGTGTTTTAAAATATATTTCTGTAATCACGATTTTTTCTATCTATATCTTCGAAGTTAAAAGCTAATAATTATACTTTCGTTGTCTTGGCATATTCAAACACGCTAAAAGACTTATTACTCGTAATACACTACTTCAATGGAATTTTAATTTCAACCCCCTAAATAAAGGAGCTCTCCCATCATAGTTATATTTCTCAAGTGGAAATGCCTCTATAAATAGTGTTGATTGTAGTTTGCGATGAATCATGTCATAATGAACTGCATAAAACCCCCAATAGACACAATTATATATGGATATATATATATATATATACATATTTAAAGTACACAACACACATTTCATTAAATTCTGAAGTAATACAAAAATAACGTGAATATTTGTACGGAAAGATCATTAAGTATTTAAATAAAATTAATTTAAGGAAAAATATTACAACACATTTACTCAAAACATAATTGAAGTTGTTTTTCAGTTTCTATGCATGTTTCAGTTTCTATGGTTCCGGGCATTGAGTAGGGACATCTTAAATATCTCCTTTATTTTTGAAAATTGTAGTTATTTCTCTTGGCTTAAAATATATATATATATTTAAAATGTATTGGTTATTAGAGTAATAACTTATTCATATATATAAAATGTGAACTTTAATTTTCAAAATTAAAGTAAAATAAATAACTAATAATGTTCATAAAAAATATATTCAAATTATTTTTAAGCATAGGAAATATATTATTTTTGAGGGGAAAAAAAAACATTAACTATGAAAGTCAGTGCAACACGTTAAACATTGCATTTTTACTTATTGGTTTTTGTAAGAATAAAAGACTACCATGTTAAAAAAATGAACTAATAATAACAAAACAGAACAACTAGAATATTTTTTCAGATAAACAAAGAAACAATGAAACACTGCATAGTTATGAACGATGAAATTTCAAATACATTACGTTGTATTTATAAATAGCTAAATTTTAGCTTAGAAATTGTTACTTTTAAAATAAACTCTCTTCTTAAGTTGTATTAAAAAATGTTTTTTTAAATTGCTAGATTCGAAATCGCAATTGTAATTATTATTTTTTCAAAAAATATATTAACTAATGCAAATAAAAATATATTTGGAAGGAATTGCAAAACATTCTTTAGTTCTATTATAAATATTGGTTAATAAGAAATGTTATGATTCCATAATTTTGGGGAAAAAACCTATAATTACATTTGCCTAGATAGTTAAGTAACGGAATGTATTTATAATATTTCATTGCATAATTCAAAATGTACCCATTCCAATAAAAAAGGCAAAAAAGAAAAATACTCCATTAAATTGTTAGAATATATAATATATTTAGAGAGGATATACATCGATTATATCAGTACGTCATTAATTTTTCAACCTTAAAATTTTATTTGAAGAGAGGAAATAATCAAAGAAAAAGAGGGTTTAATTTTTGAAACTCCCTGATTATGCTAATATTCTGCTTCGATCCATGCTTTTTTGAAATAACAAAATATTTATTGAAGAATAATTTAATTAAAAAATATCCTTCTAATTATATAATTTTTCTTTCTTTCTACAGCCCCTTTTTATAATTTTCTTTAATGAAAAAAGCAAATTCAGTCCTCATCTTTTTAAAATTTTTACTTACGATAAAATAACTGGTTTCTTGCTAATGACTCATTATTATCTCTTGAAAATGATGTCTTTAAAATTTTAAATATTCTACATTTATTTTAAGAACTAGATGTTTTAGAGACGTTTAAAACGTAAGGGTATTTTTCCAATTTATTTTTTCGTTTTTCTACTTCGAAGGAAATGCAACTGCAAAATATTAAAAGAAGTTATTTATTTAATGAAAAAAAAACGTTGCGTTTCATTCCACTGCAGTGAGTGATTGCAAACAAATAAATGAAAGTACTTGGTTTGGAAAATTATAGTTTTGGTTTATGCCCTCGTTAAACAGCAGATAAATTGCAGATGTCAAAATTAATGTCAGGTCATTTTCGCTAATAACCTCATTGCTTGATCGGGTTTATTTGTTTTCCCTTCAATTTTAATTACCCACCTCATTTAAATTAGCGACAGATTTTAGTATTTTTATCAAGAGTATTTTTTCATTCAATATTTGAGAATTTTTTGAGAAATTAGGCCGTATTTACTATTGACAATTCGAAACTGGTACAAACTCATTTCAGTATTATTTATAATTAGATTAACGTTATTTTTCCTGGGAATATAAGTTTTAGAACTTATTTTCTATATATATATATATATATATCTAGAAATTTATCAAACATGGATTTTACTTATGGCTAAGGAATATTTAGGACTAAGTATGTAATGAAATTTAATTTCATTATTATATTAGTTTATAATAATCATACTAAGTTAAAGCGGCTAGGTACCATCTTTATAATTTTTTATTATTTTCAATCCTTGAAATTTTTTTGGTTTTAAATGAATTTAATAAATGTCATATTTAAATAAAAATTCTACATAAAAAAGTTCATGTTTATTGAAAAAATTTGTAAAATTTAAATTTCTTAAAGTTTTTTAAACATTTTTAAAATCTTTGAAACTTTTTTTAAATATGTATATTTTTTTAAATAAAATTTTTAAAAGTATACCATATAATGTTCTACATAAAACTGTGTATGTTTTTTTTAAGCTGATTCTCATTAATTTTAAATTAATTTTTTCTATATGAAATACTCAAAAATTCTCTAAAAAGCAATAATTTTTATTTTGAATTTTTTTAAAAACTACTACGTATCTTAGAGCTAATTTCACACACAGCTTTACAAAACATATGTATTAGAACATTTACAAAAAATTTCACATCCCTACTTCAATTATCAAAAACGTCTTGGGGTTTTGAATAATAGTAACTAATCAAAACCTCAACATGGAGAAAAATTAGATAGAAGTTTTCATTCCATGGATAGCATTATATAATAATCATCGAATAGTCTGAAACTTTCATTAAGTGTTAATTAGCTTATATATAGTAAAAACTGCTTACCATAAAATATTGCAAAATGTAGAACAATTAAACAGTATACTGACATAATGAATGTATAGAAGAAAATATAAATGAAAGATCAATATTTCATTAATTTTCACATTTATAATTATAAAAAAAATAAATATTTACACCTCAAACCTAATTCCATGCACTGTTTTACAACTTAAATAATGCATAACATGTACAAAACATGCTTATGCGTTTATTTTTTATTTTCATGGTTTTAGAAGCCTTCGTATCTTAAATATTGTACACATATGAAAGTAAAATACAATAATAATCTGCAGATAAGATACATCAGAATAGAAGAATTGCATCTGTTTCAAATAAATATTTTAAGATATTTCAGTCATAATTATGATAAATTTCACAAGCATGGGATATATATATATCATCAAAAATAATTACATAAAAATGGAAGAGCTTTGCTGTTTTTGCGAATTAGATTTTTAGTTATCTCAGTTATCAAAATGAGATTTAATATTTTGAAGTTTAAATTCCTTTCATAATAATATCATAAAAAGCTCGCCCAACTTATAAAACTTGACCAAATCAATTTGTTCTTTAATAAACGATACATAAAATCTAGAATTTTTGCATGGAGTGCGCATTTATTTCTTGAAATGATTTGTTACTATATATGTAATTATACATATGTTAATATCCATTGCGCGTTGTAGAAAAATAATTGATTTGTTTTTTATCAGGAACTTTTCTAGCAGACGTTGTAAAAAGTTGGCATGCCAGATTTGTTTATTCTGCTTTCCAGCATCAAAAATTCTTCCATAAATTTAAAAAAAAATACAGGTAAAGCTTTGAAATTTTGCTGGCATGTTTCTAATGATTTGAGATATTATATTAGACAATAAAAGTAATGATACATGATTTTTTGGGCACCATGTTGCCCTGTCTTCGTCAACTGTACCAGAACCTGAACTTAAAGCAGAGCCTATTTTCAATCACATTTCTAATTTAACTTCTTCCAAAAGAGGACACTCGAAGATCCTGACATAATAGTTGCAATTTCATAAATTCAGGCAAAGACTTTTTAAGATAATACAATACTTGGCTTGCATAATACACTCATGTCCATAAATTAAGGATAATGAAGTTCAGGCAAAGAAAGAGACAGAGGCAAAATAAATTTGACTTATTTGTAAAGTCTATTTATTAAGCAAAAGGTAAAGAGCAAAAAAGATGCTATATGTTTGACATAATTAATAAAAATTGCGATTTTTACTCCCTGGAGCAAATTTCAAACAAGAACCTATTTACAAAAAAACAGTATAACATGGTTAGTATGATGGTTAATACGGGGTATGTCTCCCGGAGGATGCAATACAGGCCTTACAACGCCTACACGTGCTGAATATAAAATTATCAATCTGATCTTCGGGAATATTACACCACTCATCAAGCAATGCCCTCCAAAGTTCCGGTAGACAGGTGGGAGGAGGTTGACGGGCGTCAATTCGTCGGCCAAGCATATCCCACACATGCTCTATTGGATTCAAGTCCGGTGAGTATGCTGGCCAATCCATACGGGTGATATCCTCCAATTGAAGGCATTCGACTACAATGTTTGCACGGTGAGGACGGGCGTTATCATCCATAAACAGAAATTTAGCACCCATGGTGCACCGAAACAAACATACATGTTGTTCCAGAATGACATCCGATAGATGTGGCCTATCATCGTTACACTCTGAACATGCAGGTCAGTTCTGGAACCAAGAATAATTCCTCCCCAAAAGAGCCATCCTGCACCACCGTAACGGTGCGTTCAATGGTGTTCTATTGGTGGTAACGGGTACCTGGCGCTCTCCATATGAAAGTCTGGCGAGAATCACACTGCAAACTAAACCTGGACTCGTCGGAAAACATCACACAAGACCACTGTTGCCATGTCCACAATGCATGCTCTCTACTCCAGGTTAATCGCAGGTGACAGTGAGTTGCGGTAAGGGGAACACATCTGACAGGCCTGCGAGCATAAAGATCAATTCGTTCTAAGCGTATGTACATGGTCTGCCTTGAAACTGTCGTACCGGTAATTGAATAGAGCTGACGAGATAGGTCTGATGTTGTGCTCGTCTGTTTCTTTTGGCAGTAACTGCTAAATACCGGTCCTCATTCGGCGTTGTAACTCGGGGAGACCTGTGCTGTAACATTTACTCACATTACCATCATCTTGGAATCGTTGTCGAAGCCTGGAGATGACACTCTGAGGGATTCCAAGTTCCTCGGATACTTCTAGCTGGGTACGTCCACATTCCAGTCGTCCGATAATTATACCACGTAAAAAATTATCCAAATGCTTCCTTCGTGCCATAATTATGCGGTTATTGCACTGAAAGACTTTTAAAGCGCTTGTGAATAATTTTACTTCTTTGCCACCATTCCTTATATACCCCTCTCTTTTTCTCTCGTCATTGTGACGTACTACCCGCGCCATCTGGTGGTTTCCCGTAATTTGCATATTCTTCTTCACGATGTGTGTGATAATTCTACATGTGAAATTTTTATTTTAGAGTTCAATTTCTGTGTGATTCTGAATTTTCCTTAATTTATGGACATGAGTGTAGTTTACTTATTAGCAACACTTCCATTTCATAAGATAAGATATCCTGAATGCTTTTCTACTTATACTTATATAATTGAGAAGAAATACTTATTGATGATTTAAATGAAGATGATTTAATTATCAGACGATTTGATTATTACATAAATATAAAGTATTTGAACTTGAATTTAGGAATAAATTTTTTTTATCTTCATGGTATTTTTGCTGACGTGTTTTGACTTTTTACGTATACATTTCAAAAAAATTCGTATTTGATTTGTGTATTTTATTAATTTTTTTTCAGATTGAATCTAATCATACAACTTTATGTGAATGTTTTAGTTATTTTTCCGGAATTAGCCTTTGATGCATTTTAAATTATATGCATCACCAATCATTATTTTAATAAAAAGGGGAAACATTATGGGCATATCAATGAAATATACTTTTTTAGTATAATGAAAAGAAAAGATCTATAAAATCCTGCATGTCACATATTTGAATATATCACATCCCTTTGGAAAGCTTTATTAGAATTGTTCATATATTTTTTTAAATATTTTACATTATTTTACTTTTTAAAATAGTTTGGGGTAGTTCAAGTGTTCACAGATTCATCCATTATCATTAGATGAATAAATGCCGTTAAATTTGCGATGAATTTTTACGTAGCAATTATCAAAATTTTTTTAGCTTTGAAATAATCTGTTTTATTTAGATAATGTTTGCAAGCATTGAAAGTTTTACGATCTATGTTTCATATATATATATATATATTAGAAATTAGCTGCTCCTTTTTTTCTCAAGCTGTGTGTGCATTAATTTAATTCTCAAGTTTTTAAATTGAAAATACAATGTATTTCCTTTTTGAAAAAGTAGTAATTTTTAATATATATATATATATATCTTCCGGTCTGATCTTAAGATTCTTGGGATTTATTAGTCTTCTTTTTAATTATTTACTGCTATATATATATATATATATATATAGTATAATAAAATGAAATAAAATAACAAGACAAAATTATACTGCCCACAAAGCTAAAAGATAGAAACCAGATTCTAAGAAACATAAGTAGAAAATAAATGGTTGAAATGAATAGTGTACTAAACTTGAATAATAATATCCATGGCAGTAAACAGAGGAAGAACTTTTAAAATGAAAAAAAAAACCAAGAGAGTCTATGGACTAAAATGAAGACTTGTTATAATTTTAAAGCTGTCGCTCAATTAGAACCAGCGAAATCAGGGTTAGGTATACTTTATGGATCTACCTTCTCCGTACAGCAGAAATTTTCGGCATAATAGGAAAAACAGAGTCATGTTGAAAAGTTAGGTTTGAAATTAACACACGTGTATTTTGCGGTAGACATTAAAATAAAATTAAAGCATAAAAAGAAAGGTTCCATCAAAGAGATGAATGAAAAAAAAATTATAATAAAATACTAAGCAAAAATTTACTTGTAAGAATGAGAAATGAAAATAATGCACATCAGTCAAACATCGTGTGCAAAATAAAGTGTTAATATTGAAGCATTAACACATAAACAAAAACAGTAGCGCCACCTAGATTGTTTTATAGTAATTAAACTAAGCAAATGATATCATATTGAAATTACTAAATAAAATAGAAGGAGAAAAAATAAAATAGAAATATATTTAAAAATTAAAGTGAAAGAAACAGAAAGATTTAAGATAAAATATACAAATATATTTAAAAATAAATTCACTTGTATAGTTGTAATTCAAGCAATTATTGCAAAATTGGTTATAATTACTTTGTTTTAAATCATTATGGTAACTAAGTCATTGTTTCTTTTTATAAAATTTAAGATAATATTTCTAAAAAGAGATAGATGTAGGTTACTATAGCAGAATGTCCTTTTTATAATGTTAAAATAAAAAAAGAGTCTCTTTTATCAAAATTATAACTTATTAGTAGATTATTCTGAACATTTGTTTGAAGGTCAAAAAAATTTGCTGACTCTTTATTGTACTTTTTTCTAATCATTTCAAATATTGTAGATAGTAACTAAAACTAGAAACATAATCTACTATATTACTAGAGATAATTAAGTCATCTATGTATCTAAAAAAGTAACAAGATTCGAAACTAATACTCGCATATTCATAGAAGTAAAAATTAATGTTGGCCAAACAGTTACATGCAGGCCCACCTTGTGGAAGATTTTTGATTTGCTAATAATAAGAGTTATTATGAAAATATATAAGTTTCATTTAATGCTAGTTGTATAATAGAAATATATATATATATATATATTACAATTTATTAATTTATTCAAAGAATATTGTTATATATATATGCTCACACACACATATATATATATACAATATATATATATATGTGTGTGTGTGTTTGTATATATATATGTGTGTGTGTGTTTGTATATATATATATATGTGTGTGTGTGTGTGTGTGTGTTTGTATATATATATGTATATATATCTAAAAATATATAGTATTATAGCACTATATATACACAGTGTTTAAAAAATTTCAAAATGTACTCCATAAATATTTTTTTGTTTATTCGCGTAAAGCAATAAATCATTTAGTATAAATGTTTAAGAGAAAAAAATTCTACTAAAATATGATGTTCTCTATACGATCGAAATCAGAATATAATATTACTGCTTCAGATCTTTCATATAGCTGAACAAAATCAGTTCATATTCCTTAAGTGAAGACAGCCTCAACGCATTGCTGAACATTTGTTTTTAGGTGTAGGATATGTTTCTCTTAACCAAGAGAAAAAAAGGGAAAAATTTATATTCTCAACGAACACAGATTTTTACAAACGGGAAAAATTTGTGTAAAAATGAAATTAATACCGATATATAGTAATTAAAATGAAAAATTTCTTTTTACAATGTCAAATATGTATTGATCAAAGTAAGGCTTTTCAATATACATATATATGTATAATTCCTGAATATACACAAAATAGTTATAAACCTGAGATAACTAGTCAATATAGTGAAAATATTAGCCACAGTAGCACTATGACAAACTGCTGGCCTTAGGAACCAGGATTGCAGGTTTAAACAAAATTTTGCAGCTAGCCAACCTTCACCTGTATTTGCCAATACTCTGGTACATAGGGAAAGTAAGAAATGTCAAGAGAATTTTTAGCTATTACAAATAAAACCACAATCTATTAATATAAAACTATAAAATTACAGCCCATAATAATTACTAGTATATTTTAAAAACAATTAGATGAAAAACCTTACCACGTGAGTACAGCAATAACCATTTTTCCCGCGGGACAGAAAGGAATATAACAGTAATGCATAAAATTAGTAAGTTATGATGAAATAACATTAAGTATATATATATATATATAACGATGATGACGGATTTAGTAAAGGTGGACGACTTTTGGCGAAGATCTTGATAGCGTGGCCGTTGTTGGTATTTCCGTAAGGTTACTATTTACGATGGTTGATGTTGGATTTTAATTGTTATGGAGGAGGCAGTCCTGATATTAATTATACTTGTTTATTGTACACTGAACATGAAGATACCATAGGACATAATCACGAACAAACATACACACACAACACAAACACAAAGCATACTGCAGCCGGCTACATGTTGAAACAAGAGACAAGAGAGCGCGTAACCGTCTGCTCCGAGTTTTTACACTGGCGGTGAAGGTCGTACGACTCTTTTGTAACAGGAGTCGTGATTGGATGCAAATGCGCGCGGGCAATTAGATTAAAATTAAGATTATGCGCGAGCAATTAGATTAAGATTATAACGGTCTTGTGTGAAAAAACTAGGAAATAATTTAACGGGGTAAAGTTAAAGAGAGTTAGAAGAAGTCATTACATATATACATTTAAGAACTCTAAATATTGTTTTAAAATTTATAGAAAATAAAAGTACAGCCCAACATATACAGTTAATTTTATAAAAATATATTATTAATAATTTATTTACCCTGTGGCACCATCAATCGATTAGCTATATATATATATATATATATATATATAAACTCAATAGATTAGATAGATTAAATGCATATATAAATTAATAATACTTAAGTTTTTTTAGAGTATGCGTTTTCAGTTAATTTAATATCGACATTTACTGATTCTCCAATCCTTTAAAGTCAGAATAAATAATTTTACGCTTTGAGAATATTCTGAAAGAGTGATTTTATATTTTTAAGATAATTCTTGGAATCATTGCACATTGAAACTGAATTTTAATTTTAACATATCTTAAAAATTAATAATTAATATACTCGAAAATTCTTAGAATGATTCATGGACACAAGATATTATTATTCATGAAATCGTCATTTTTCTTAAATTGAAACGGTAATTGTAATTAAAAGTATGTATGTAATTCTGACCTTTATACTCCGTAACGTAAACTAGAATAATAGATTTGAGTTAAAAATTTTGAAGAAATATTTTTAAAAACGTTTAAAATGTAGGAAATCTTGATGTTCCAAACAACGCTTTTTCTCATAGGATCCTATTTAGCTTTCACCTTTATTTATCAACTATATGAAATAACTATTGCCGTATAATAAATAGAAATCCACAAAAACGAACTGTTGATGCAATTATTTCTTTCCTTTGTCCATCGCCAAATATTGCGAAAACTAAGCTAGAATTTTACCTCATTCTTGTAATAGCTAATGCACAATTTGACTCTAGTTTTTCTCCCTTGATAAATGTGTGACAATTAAGTTAGGAGTTTACTTTATTTTTATAATAATTCATGTGCCATTTTGGTTACAAGCATAATTATGTTAATAATAAATTAATGAAACGCTAACTTGATGTAAAGAAACATTTTTCTATAATTAATTATTTATATAAGGAGGCAATTTTGTGTGGTTGTGCGAATCTACTATTATTGTTACACTGTTGTAATTTGACAAGCAAAGTGTTACGCATGTTTTGTTTACCTCATGTTTTTCGTGTTAAAATATACTTACCTAATGAAAAAGCACTTAACTGTTTCAATAATTCTTTTTATTTTATTCTTACGACAAGTATGAATACATTTTACTTTGTTAGGGAAATGGATTTGACTTAAATAAAATTGTTTTATTAACAATACAAAAGTTATTTTTTAAGTTTTCACGATTTAGAGTGTATATTTATGTATAAACTTCGTCATTGTATAGTGACTTATATATTGTTTGATATTAATAAATGATTCATTATTAATCATATTGCTTATTAAAAGGGAAAAAATGTTTAGTAAGAACAATTTTAGATAAATTAAATGAAAATGTTTTTTTTTAAAAAAGTAATAATAATAAAGCGCTTTGATTTTTTCCTTTCATGAAGGAAGCTTTAAATGAAATATTTCGACTTAAATAATATTTTTCATAAGGTAAGTAATATTTATATTAATACGTAGATTATTATTATTACAATTGTATCATACATTCCATTATAACAATTTTTCCAAAGAAAATTATAACTATTCAGTTTATTCTAAATAAAAATAATTTTAAGAAATACATTTGAATATACTTCAATATCAAAATAAAAAAGTTATATTTATGTATTACACCATCGATCAATTTGGTCAAAGCAAAAGACATATCGAAATGCAACTATATACATCCATTAGTGCATATTGTGTAATGCATGTTCAAACACAGTAATAAAAAGAATGACAGCATTTGTTAGCAATTTTATTTGACTGTGTCTATTAATTTGTCCAAATTGGTCAACGGTATTATACGTAAAAAATTAAAAAGTTTATGCTTTAAAATTATGTATATAATAGGTTGTTTAAAAGCATCGGGTTTTTCAACAACTATAATAAAAAATAGCACCCAAAGTTCTTTTTTAAAGAACTTGAATTATAATCACATGGATAAGAAATTTTTATGATTGCTGCAAATCATCATTAAAGGCGATTTTTCATCCAATCAGCGGCTTTTCACATATATTACGAATATACATTAAATTATCCAACTTATTTCCGTATTTCTAACAAACATATACAATTTATTTAACAATAGAACGTCTGGGATTGCGATTACCCTAAAACGTACACCCGTGTCGTTTCGACACCGTGATATAAAATATATAAAATAATCATATTTATAACTAAATATTTAGAGGATTACACACTGTCCAGTAGGGTTTAGTTAAAAGGCTTTTTAATATGATTTCACGCAATTATCATATATTATGACCATTTGTTTCATAAAATCCTGACGTTGACATCAGTAGCGTAACAGAGAATATTAGGGCCCCCTGCAAAGTCAGGTTTTAGACCCGAAGACTGGATCTTAAATATTTAGCATCGCTCAGGTTTTGGGCCCCCCACGGTGCGGGGTTTGAGAGGGGGGGGTTGTACATTACGCCACTGTATGACATTATGTTTTGATAGGCTTGTTGGAACACTGATTTGTCTCCAAACATTTCAAGTCGCAAATCTGCCAGGAGCCTTACTATTATACGGTATCCATTCTGTGTCACCCATGGCGACTTATTATTAGGAGATTTACTAGACTATATTATCAATTTCATCAGCACTTTCTTCAGACTCTTCGCCGTCACTTTCGCTCAATATTATGTCTTTATCGGAAACTAAATTAGAACAAGAGACCGGTCACCACCATCTGATTCTTTCTCAGAAATCTCTGGCAACAAATTAGCCATCTCATCGGGCCTCTTAGACCTTTTCTATGATTAATCGTTTCTTTTTTTATGATTTTTTTATGATTCATCGTTTCTCTGCACAAGATTCGGAAAATGTGATACGTTTTTTTAAGAGCAGACAAGGAAATGATATGTAACACGGACCACTTATTTACACACACAACATTTTCGTATAACTGACTCATTTCCGCTGTGAATCCAATAAAATTACGTTCAAGGTAAAATTATGTGCAATATTACTTCCGGAAATTTATCTTACTAATGGTATCTATTTAGTGAGCTACCTTTTGCTGAACGACAGCTATTTATAAAGACAAACTGCCTAGGTGTCGAAACTGTCTAGGCATATTTAGTTGTAAAACCTCTCCTAATTAACCCAAAGCCAAAACATTTTTTTTTCTGTAGTACCACAGAAAATGATTAAAAGAGAGAAACGAACAATTGTCAAGTTTCCTTGAAAAATTACGGAATGGAAAATAAACTAGATAGGCTCAGGTGTCCAATCGACATCGACAGAAATTCTAGTGTTAATTTTGAAATTTAGGGAAAAAATGATAATAAATCTGGTTTTATTCTAAATCAGTGTTAAAACATTACAATTATTAGAATAAAAATTCTACTAATGGTATGAAAAAATAGATTTCAAGCCATTAGAATTTTGATATAAATGGCGCGGTAGTAGAATAGCAATTGTTTTGATATACTGAGGTCAATTGGTATCTCCTGTTGATTTCAGGATTGTACTAAGCATTGCTTTCAGGAATATTCCCGGCTATTACAAAATAGTAAAAATCATTGTGTAGTAAGGAAAAAATACAAGCAGTCTGTGTGTTTTCTGTACGGTGCAAAAAAAAAAAATACGATGTCCATTGCAAGCAGTTATGTATATTTATGTATGACATATGTAATCAAATCGAATTAAGGTGTGGAAAAGGAAAATAGTATTGTTATAATTGTATTTCGTTGAACTTTATTCTTAACTTAAATGGCTTAATTACCTTAAAATCCAGCCTATGACACGCAAGCTGCATTTTTTTTTATTTTAATGTATATTCGCCGTATAACGCGCACCCCCGTCTTTTCGAAGAGATCTGAAATGTTAGTACATAATGTTCTTAACCCCTTAAATGGTTTGCCCGTATGCTGTACGGGCTACCAAAAGCTTGTCATAACCAGTTTGCCCATACACTGCAGGGCACTAATATTTTCTTCTTTCTGTATTTGATTTTCACATATTTTCAATTCTTCTAATGAGACTATTAGTGCTAGTATTTTTACGAGACACAGTTTGTCCTTGGTACTGAAATACTTTTCATCCTTGTTTACCTTTGTGGTGAAGGCGGAAATTTCTCATTGAAAGCAGAAATTTAGATTATTGGTAAATATTCGATAAAAAAAGTGGTTGTGTGGCAAGGGAATATGCAAATTAGTGCTTACGACGAAATGAAGATTGAAAGATAATCCAAAAAGTCGATATTATTTCTGCCCCCATTGCAATATAAGACTTAAGAGTACTACATCACATGCTTCAAATTGCTTGTGGATATATATGCAGTCAAACATAACAGTCTCAACCATTTGAAAACAAATACGAACATGTTTTTTTTAAGTAAGAGAGAAATTAATTTCAGATATGGGAAACATTTTTCATATGCTGAGTATACTTATAAAAAGAAAACATTTAGGGGGGGGATGTGTGATCCATAATTATAAAATAAAAAATAGTGTGAAAACTTTACAAATGAAAATTAAAATAAAATTCTTCAACTTTGCATTCAGTTAAGCATTATATTTAGTTATATACAACAAAAAATTTCTTTCTTTCTTTTTTTTTTGTATAATTTGGGCAAAATAATTGATTGCTTATAGGATCAGCCGCGTTGAAAATAATTCATTTTCTCTTTAATTTAGGCTTAAGATATTTCAACAGACTCCAATTACATATTAATATCATGACAACTATCAGTCTTTATCCTTAAGCAATATATAAGATATATCCTTAATTTTATGTATTGCTAAGAATGAACCACTCAAAAAATATTTGTTTTAGTAACAGTTGTTAAATGGATTCTTTCATGGTTGAAACTCAATATATATATATATACTGCTGTTTGTAAAAAATACAACACCATTAAGAAATCATCAAAATTAAATGAATTAATGACAAATTACTTGTAATAGTACAAATAAATGACGAAATTTTCAGTGCAAAAAAACAATATTAAGTGTCCGAAATCAGTATTTGGTGTAGCCCCCACGCGTGGTCATAAGTGCTGCTATACAACGTGGCAAGGTGTCAAACAGATTTTGAATGTCTGCTTGTGGAAGAGAATTCCTTGTTGCTTGTATGCGCAGCAAAAGTTCGTCTTCTGAAGCTGCAGGACGCGCATCACGAGCGAGGCGCCTAACAACCAATTCCCGGACGTGCTCAATAGGTAACATATCCGGTTAATAAAAAGGCCAAGGAAGAAGTCGCATGTGTTGGGCCTAACAGATGTCTCGAACAGTCTTTGCAACATGTGGGAGTGGGTTACCTTGCTGAAAGTTAGCTTGCAGGAAGAGAATTACTTCGGGTTTTTGCACTTCACGGACGTACCTGGTGCTATTGCCGTGAATGGTGTTCTGTGTAAAAGCACCCTTGCACATAAACCACCGTGCAGCACACGTCGACGAATTGGCAAAGCCGACATTAGTACACCTGTAGCAGTAGACCAAAGTGCTGTCAACTGCCTGGATGAAGCTGTATGGTCATTCACCATCATGCGGAGCAGGTGTCGATCGTCGCGTGCTGACATCACCTTCCGTCATCCGCTGCCAGTTTTTAGATATGTTCGGGGCTCGTCGGTTTACTGCTTTTAAACTAGCATCACTGTGGAATTGTTAAGCTGCACACGAACTCCTATTGTACGAAAGGGAAATCCTTCTTGTCGAAGGCCGATAATCCTTCCCCGTTCAAACTCCGCTAGTTCTTGGAAATTCTCCTTATTTCGTCATGGATGCACACTTACATCTCACTTAACGTTCGCCACTAACAAATAATCCTTAACTATTTTCAACGTCCCGCTACAGTTCTCTATTTATACGCTTTCATCAACAGTTCAGAGGACGCTGAGCATGCCATGCTTGCGCGGTGGCTCTGAAACTTTACTATTTTATGTAGCATCCTATAATTAATATTTGCTGCAAAGTTCGTTTAATTCTGATGATTCCTTCATGGTGTTCCATTTTTTTATAAACTGCATTGTATATAACGACTCCCAAATATGCTCATTTCTAGATTGTATTTATTACATGCAAATAATGTTGGAAGGTAACATGAAGAAATTAGATACATTTATACAAACATTTTTGTCTCAATTAAGAAATGATAAAATTATTTATTTAAAATAAGCAAATATTTTGACGTGGTTTTATAAATCTGAGAGAATTTATAATATAATAACATATAACCAACCACCGGCATTTCTATCATAATATTTTTAGTTATGTTATTATAGTACAACTCAGGAAAACAAATATATGTTTTCTTTCACTCATTTAAATTAATCCGTCTCCTGTTTACGTTTCAACACAATAGATCCAAATAAGAAATATTTAAGCATTGTTGCATACAAAAACAATTCTAAAAATAATACTCAAAATTAAAAATACTTTCATTTGATTCAAATTTACTTTGTGAGTAAGAATAAGTAATACAGTACAGTTTAAGGGAAACAAGATACAATCGCAAAAGCAAACAAAACAGGAACTAATATTCGTAATTTAAATAGTGGAATGTTTATTTGAATAATGGAACAAAATACACTGAAATTAACTAATAAAAATATATTGTCTTCATTTTCATAATTAAATAAATTCGAGTAATTTTTTACAAGATTTGGTTTTTTAATGTTTATTAAGTGAAAAGAAAAACAGTTTGCATTAATTCTTTAATAAAATTACAAAAATATATATATATAATGAAAATTATGACGAAATTGTGAAAATATCGTCTACTTCATTTACAATAAAATTATTTCCAAAAAAATATCTCCTTTTTATGGTTTGAGAGATCTAATAGAGTCCAACCTGATTAACTTTGTCTTTGATTCAATAATTTATCTTGAAAACTTTGAGTAACAATTCTTCTTCAACTATTGATCTCAAAAAGAGTTAAAAAATTTTAAATTTATTTTTAAGCTGATGCAGCAATGTTTAATCGTATTAATGAAAGCTGATTGATTTATTCGAAATATCAAAGTAATTTTAAATCAAATACATTCATTTTGATTACAAACATATTACTATGAAAATAAAAGTTTACCTCTTAAATTATTGAAAATTATTCCTTTTAACACGCTTTTATAAGCTTCACTTGTATGTAACGGAATATTTGAACTGGATTTTTACCCACTTCAAAAGTTCAGATTAATTCGAAACTTGTCACTTGTCATGGACCGATGACAATACAATAATTTCATAACTTTGCTTCATTGTTCTGATCAGTATCATCAGGAATAACGATTTCCAGATTTGGTGACTAATTTCAGGTCCCTTTTCCAGATTTGGTGACTAAAATATTAAGTTACAATTCTAAAAGCGAGAAAAGGCACGTCAGCAATTTTTTACCGTAATATAAACAATTGTCTAGTTTTTCTAAAAATGGAAATAAAAAAGACTCGTGCATGTGAAAAAATTGTTAACTCAGACATGAAGTCTGTTTTTTTTTCTAAATTCTCATGTCGGATCAGTGGAATGGAATAACATTCAGTGCTTTATTTTACCAAAACATCAGAAAATTGATTCATAAGTCACCAGATTAATGTAAGTTTCAGAGTGACTATTGAGAGCTCTTTTTAGTGAAAAATATCATTGACTTACACATTCTTTTGCATGAAATATTTCAAACTTACCTCTTACAGATTTCCTTCAGTTCTCTGATCCAATATTTTGAAATCATGCCCTATCGAAGCACTGATAGCATGCAATGGGTATTTCAGATTCGAAAAGGTAACACATTTGAGATTAATTCATTAATGAATAAATGATAGTTTAAAAACTAAAAATACATGTTTTCATTGCAGATCGAACTAAAAAATAAATTATAGTTTAAAAAACTAAAAAAAACACGCTTTTATGGTTAATTGAACAAAAAAGTAAAAGAAAAGAAAATAATTCTAAATATAAGGATAAAATGATTAACGTGGAAACTAATGTCATTGTGGTAAAAGTAATGGGTGCTTTATACTTCATTTTTACACTAGATTCGCATTTCGGAATAGAACTAGTAAGAAATTATAACATTTATATAGAGCTCTTATTTTTCTATACATGGAAACATTGCAAAATTCATTAGGAGTAAAACTTGCGAAAAGCAAACACGCAGAAAATATTTTACACTTGTATATCCTTTGCAACATGCTTTCTATGTCATGAAAGACGTATCGAATCATATTTTGATGATTTTAATGATATTTATTTTTTTAATTGAAGTTTCATTACTTTTAAAATTAGTATCTATTTTATGAATGAATTCATCCGCATTAAATATCAATGATATTTTCATTATTGTTTACTTACACACTTCTGTAAAACTATTTTCTTTTTTATGAAATTTTTTGATAAAATATTTTAAGTAATTATTATTTTTGATGATCTGTAATGTGTTGCATCTGCACCTGGTAAATTATTTGATTAAGTGAAACAACCATTTTTGCGTTATAATAATTTAATTTAGAATGAGGGGAATAATACAATCACTTGATACCATGTTTCTCTTGAACAGCAAATGGTTTCATTTTCTAAATAGACGGAGTACATTCTCGTTAAATCAGCGGGTCTGAAAGTCTAGTGGGCGGTCGCAGAAGAAACCACGAGTGCTGGGGGCTGGATAATATTTCCCTCCCATTCAGTTCCATGCCAAATTTGTGGAGGTGGAGATATGTGGTGTCGCCATCTATCGTTAAGAAGTCCAACCAGTCTCACAGGCAATGGCAACTTTCATTCCTTCCCTGCGGGAAGGACATGACAACAACAACAGTCAATTATTATTACATCATAAGATTATAAATCCATTCAATTTAACTGCCTAAGTAAATTTCTTTCATAAAATAATAACTTTCTTTTAAGACATCGACACATTTCCAGGAGACGCAAACTATGGCCAAACTGTACACAAAATGACAAGCAGCACTTATAGTAAGATAGTAGACCCCCAAAGTAACAATTTGTTGCATCCATTGATTCTAAAGAATAGGACTTGCTCGTATGAAAGAAGACAAACGATTCGTTTCTATAGCTACCAATCCCTGAAATTTTTATCTTTTGCTTGACAATACATCTTTATTATTATTATTATTACACGTATATCTTCTCCCAAATATATCAGTTTATTTCTACATCAGAGATAAAAAAAATGTAGAAATATTACTTGTATAAAACTTCCTACCAATAATTTTTTTAAAAAAATTGGTTCCACGCGAACATTATTTGTATATTTCAGATAACGAATTGTTTATTGTGTTTAAATATACTTGTTGTTGTAGTAATGAGATAATATTCCATTCAAAGAAACATCTTAATTAACATCCAACTTTCATTCATGATCACACACACATATAACAGTTGATGTTTTTTTTGCATTTGGACTTAACAATAAGCAGACACGATGCACAAACAGTCAAATGCAACATTTACATAAGACAAACAGGTCAAAAAAGAGTGGACAAAGAAACTCTGGATACTTATAAGAGGCGGCAAATCCCGCGTAACTTTTTCTGATGGAGACTATGATTGGCAGGAAACTACCACTCGATAGTTTCTGACGCAATCTTACTTTTAAAAGTTGCTAGCTATTAATTTATAAGATTCGATTATGATTAAATCCCGGTTAAGCGGGTAACATAGTTAAATATTTAAACGTGGGTCCTGAAGGATTGGACCATAAAAAATTAGAAAGTTATTCAGTATGAGATTGAAGGGAATTACTATACCATATATATATTTTCCTTTATATTTCTTCAATTAAAACTAAATCTTTCTTGAAAAAATGTTTATTTTATGATCCTGTCTCTAGAAATCCAACTAGTGTGCATTGGACATAATAGAAAGTGCTGAAACTACAACTGCAAACTGTTAGAAGAGGACTTTTCTTCAGAGGAAGTGTGACAATGATAATTAAGCACTCTAAATCCTCTAAAAATAGAAAATGATTTTTTTTCCATTTCTTTCAGAGAATCACAACTAAATGATGATGAAGCTTCTTCACTTTTTCCCCTCACACTTTCGTGACTTCATTTCTTCCTCTGTATTTTTTAAGTATCTAATCTTCCTTTTATGACTTTTTAAAAGCAGAGTTTTTATTTTCTGCCTTGACTTGTTTTACGCTAACAGATTTTCGAAGACGCAAAATTTATTGCATCTCGTAAATGCTTCAAATGCTTAACCGTGGAGAAATTAATTTTACTGACAGCTTTTAAAGTTCTTCCGGCGCATTTTGCTGCTTCCCTTGTTTTCTTTCCTTATGCTTACATGTTTCATCTTCTTCCCTTTTTCTTTTTCTACTGTTAAGAAGTGATTTTCGATCCATTTAGAGCTGACAGATGAGTGTAAGTTATATGAGTTCGAAGAAGAAACTTTCTTTTTCTGTCATTTTAAACTACTTATTTCGTTAACATATAAATAATTGATTCAGTCTGAAAAGAAGGTAGCTCTCACTTTTTGTAAGAATAGTCAACAATCAATAATTGCATAGTTCATCTTAAAGAATATAGACTGACTAATATTTGTTAAGAAATACTAATTTTTACATAATTCAGCTTGGAATCATCGTTTTTAAGACATGATAAAAAATTAAATACTTTATATCTAGCTTGAATTATCGGTTATCTTGTGATACATTACCTGAATCAAACGCCAACGAGGCACTTACTTACATATTGAAATAATAAATTATTTATGGATTTTGTACTTTTGATTGTTTTTGAGAATAGCCTTATCATTTAGAAATTAAATATATCCTTTCATTTTCTTTTACAATAAGTAATTATAGACATGTTATCTCGCGCACTTTTAATATATGAAATATTACGTATCCGAAAGCCAAACAGTTCTGTAATTTTCTTTTACTACTTTTTTAATGAATTTATTGTACAGAAATTTCTATATTTTCGCTATTTATAGTTTAACATCCAAATTTAATATAGTATGTGCTATACTTTACAAAACAAATAGAGTTTTAAAATAGGGTTATTAGGTTAAACAAAAACAACCACTTTTCGTTAAATCGTATATTTTAAGCTTTTAGAATTTTTTTTATTGGACGCAGTACACACTGTACTGCACAGATATTTACCCGAAATATTGTAATTTATTTGTCTTTTAAATTATCAATGCGTATTAAATAACTATAAATAAATATTTTTAAGATCAGGAGATGCCATTCATTTATGTTACTCTAGAAAAAAATTGATAATTAGGCATTCTGTATTTTATGCCATTCATTAAATAACAAATAAAATGAAATATGTAAAAAATCAATAGAAGTGCCTTCTTAATTTTTGAATTTCCTTCTGATTCGAATGCATAGATTTGGATAACTTACTTTTTTCATATATGAAGATAACTGCTGAATTACACTGTACAGAAATTATAATTTCATATACAATAAGTCTCTTATTTTCCCATTTTCACACTACCTTCTCTACTATTAACAAAATCTCTAAGAGAATGAAATCTTTAACCCCCCCCACACATATATATATATATAGCAATTACAATTTAAAAATTATCTTTAAATATTTACCAACGCTTTCACATTCTAAAATGCAACATATACACATTTTGAATATCTGCAAAATGTGCATCTTTGGATATTTATACTTTACTCTCTTTGAAGAAGTTATATAGTTCCTTTTAGGCATATCTAATGAGAATTTTGAATTTCCTGTGACGTTACGATAAATAACTAATTAGTATTTCATGTTACATTTCTTTTTATAAAAATAGTGGCATTATCATCACTTAGAATAGACACATTTGATGATAATTAAGATTTGCATTTCCTAAATCTAAGAATTTTAGATTCTCTAATGGTAAAGAATTTAAGTGTTCTTTGAAATTGTTTAGCAAATTGAATTATTATTAAACCTCTTTTAAGAAGTAATATGCTTTTATCTATAGAAAATGCATATCTAGATCGTCTCGTAAAGAGAAACTAATAACCAAACTGCAAAAAATAGCTTATTTTGGAACTAATTAGAAATTGCATGTAGTTCCAGAATGACACCCAGATAGATTTGGCCTGCCGTGGTCCAATGTTAACATGCAGGTCAGTACTAGGACCAGGATTAATCTCCCCCAAACTAGCAATCTTTAACCTATGAGCGAAATAGTGTCGTTCAATGATATTATTTTGGTGGTAAGGGGTATCTGGCGCTCTCTATATGAATGTTCGGTGAGAATCAGACTGCAAGCTAAAATTGGATTTGTCGTAAAAGCCCACTGTTGCGGTGTGTACAGTACATGCTCTCTGCTCCAGGCTAACCGCAGACCGCAGTGAATTGCAGTAAGTGGACCACATCTGTCAGATCTACGAGCATATAGACCAATCTGCCCTAAGCGTCTACACAATGTCTACCTTAAAACTGTTGCATCAGTTTCTGAAGAGAGCTGACGAGATAGGCCTGATTCTGTGCTCCGTCAATTTATTTTCACAGTAACTGTCAAACATTGGTCTACATTCGGTGTTGTAACTCGGGGCAACCTGTGCTGTAACGTCTAATCCCATTAACATCATCTTGGAATCATTGCAGAAGCCTGGAAATGAAACTCTGAGCGATTCCGATTTCCTCGGATACTTCCAGCTGGGTGCGCCCACATTCCAGACGGCCAATAATTCTACCACGTAGAAAATCATACAAATGCTTCCTTTGTATCATAACTATACAGTTATTTCACTGAAAGGCTTATAAAGAGTTTGAGGGCAATTTTTATTATTTGCATGTATTCCTTATACATCCCCTTTTACCATCTTATCATTGTTACGTACTATGGGTGTCATCTGACAGCCTCCTGCAATTTTCATATGATTCTTGAAGATGCGTGTAGTAATTTTACAGGTGACATGTTTATATTTAAGAGGTCGATTTCCGCGTGACTTAATTATCCTTAATTTACGGGTATGATGTATGTATATATATATATATATATATATATATATACATCATTATGTATTATATATATTACAGTCATATTATTTTAACATTTTGTTCATAAATTTGGAAAATAAAGAATGTATTCTTTAGAATTAGTAGTATCCTTATTTTAATCTGAAATATGACTGGGAATAATGAATTTAATTATTTGTAATTCCTTTCATGGAAATAATCCTTTTCAAGTTACAGATTAAGTTAAGATAAGTTATAGATTTTAAGCTTGACATCAAAAAATCATTATTAAATGTATCAAAAATTAAATACTAAATACTGAATTGAATTGCTATTTCGGTTTCATTCATTCTAATACGACTGATATAGTAATAGAAAATCTCTTTTATTGCCCGTAAAAACCGAGTGCAGTTTCCTGATTTATATCAATGATTTCAAATAACTTTTAGTTCATTCAGTTCTGAATATAATTTACTTTATCAATGAAAATGCATAAGAAACACAATATTTCACAATCAACCATATATTTATGCAATAGCAAGCACCAAAGAAATATATTGAAAATGTCGCCCAAAATCTTCGATGCGTGGTTTTGAATGGATCTGTTTCTATCTCTAAGGCTTTCTTTTTCGAAGTGTTGACGGGGGAAAACATTATTCTTGGCTTTAAGGTTTCAGAAATAAAAGCTGTGGAATTGAAAGGAAAAGCACGACAGTTGTAAATTATTCGTGACGACATAAATGTTACTGTTTTATTTAATACTGCTATATTTCCATCTTGCCTTCATTGAGTTTCCATAGCCTTAAGTAGAAGATACTGCTTATATGCAACAAAATAAATATGCTTATAAAGATCCCGTCTGAAAGGTTTAAAAGGATAGAGAATTTATTGAAATATTTATCACTCTCTTGTTAAAATGCGATGTAAGTAACTTATATATTTTGTTTTGGTTTTGAAATGAAAAAAAGTGCAATTTAGCTTATTGAAATGCAGTAAATGTTTATGTACGAAATTTCAATCATTTAGAGATTATTTTATTCAATTTATAAACTAGCATTATATTTCTATTAGAACTTTTCCAATTTAAAATAAATTTGAAATATAATTCAATGTTTAAAAACGTCGTATATTGTGTCAACACGAGGGCTATGGAGGTCAGTAATCTCGTAATTTTGTGTGTGTGTGAGCACTATCAAATATAACAAATATTACACCAGAGCTTATACCCAAAGCTGGAATTTTTCACTCCTCGTCAGCACATGCCAGTTTTGAACTTAAATGTATTTAATATGGGAGAGAAGACGCTCACTGGATACTCGATTGGGGTGATTGAGTCACCCCAATCCTTTTTTAGAATTATTTTTATCGTACATGTCAAAAGTTCCAGTGAATAATTTAACTAAGATAAAGTATACTAACCTAATTTTAAGGAATTTTCAATTTTTCTTTAATAATTTGAGAAAAAATATCAATCAAACTGAACCAAGTAGTTTCAGATGTGAGTGATTTTAATGGGGGGCACAAATCACAGACACTTTTCAGTAACATTACAGGAATACTATTTTCAGGCAAAACGGTCATATTTTATTCAAGTTATTGTAGTTTTATTCTTCTTTGATGATCGACAAATAGCATGTTGAACTTTTTCTTGTTTGTGTCTTTTTGAAAGGGTGAGGTGTGTCTTGTGGTACACTTATGGATTCCTGTTTTTATTGATGAAGTTCATTTAGGTAGCATATAAAATTTTTTCTTTCAACCCAAATGTTTCATATTCATTGCTTTTCTCAAAATTACTTTCTCTATCATGATAAATATACATTATTTTAACAGATTCTTCCCCTGCTTGATCAGTTTCAACTTTTTTCAATAGTGATCACAGTTAATTTTTTTTAAATATTTTGCTCATTTATATTTATAAACCATAATAAGTCGTACAACGAAGTTTAAGTAAGTTTATCACTGTAAGTGCATCATTATATTTAAATATGATGCACTCCCTGTTGACTTTGATGCTTTTAGTTGCTAACGCACAATGTATCGTTTCCTTCTGATATTATAGATAGTAAATAGTTGATCTAAGTCATGATGATCTTTTACTCACTGAATAATTAATAATACTTGTCACGATATTCTCTTTCTCATCTCTGTTATTCTAATAATAATTGCAAGATCAAATTGACAGCTAAGTAAAAACAATTTGACTTTCGCAATGGGAATTAGAGACTGGCGGTAATAATCGATATTAAAAAGTTACTTTACCTCATCATTAGTGAAGCATGCTTCGATCTTTAAAAATAATTTCTGCCTTCAAAGAACTTTTCCGTTTGAGAGAAAGCAATAAGGAAAGTAACTAAACACCAAGTTGTCTTACAAGCTACAGCATAGCTGTTTCTACGTATTGTCAACAAGTGATCATAGGTATAACTGTAGGATAAAACAAAGCTCACTTATATTGAAAGCCTATGTTCGTTGCAACAATATTGTTTTTAAAAGGAATTTTTCAAATATGTAAGCTTTTGTTTATTTTATGGAAAATTTATTGCATTCTATTAATGACGCTTTCAAGATAGAAATCTAACTTGATTGTTTTCTATCAAACAATCAAATACGTTCTAGTTTTTATCATTCAAGCAAGAATAACTAAAATGTAAGTGGAAAATTGTAAAATAAAGCAGTAGACTTACTCATTCGTGACCATCACCTGAAGATGTACATAAAAATAAGGATTGTCCACACAAACAATTTCTTGAAGGAAAGAAAAGGTTTATTCCTTCATACTATAAAATTGAAAAGATAATTGTCTTGTGTCAGTCAAATTATTTGCTGAAGTTTGTTTTGACCTTTCAAAAATATCTACCGAAATATATTTTTACTTTGGACATCTTGATAGATTTGGGGTGTAAATATGATGAAAGTTCATCAGCACTAACACATGATATTATAAAGATGGAATGGATTTCGTGAAGAACCTTTTTTAAATCATGATAATATGCAGTTTAAAGTATTGCCATACTATCTATTTCATCAAAACTTGTCATCTTACTTTTGTAGCTGTAGTGTACTTGCATTCCCAAGTGATGGCTTTTGAAAGATTTTTTCATGGATTATTCGATCACGATCACGCAACATACACTTTGTACATATTTTAAGTAAAAATCATAAATTTCCCGAGTTTGCTCACAATTATAATGAAATAAATTATTGGCCAGTGTGGCATTCTACACACCTACTTCCAGCAGATACAAAAACTATCACAAAACGCTCCTTCGTGGAGCTCACAGATCTAACACAGAGGCAAACACTAAATTATCTCTTCACAAAGCTCTCTTGTGGAGCTTACTGTATTCTTTAGTTTCGAGACAATCACTGGATTCCAAATATACACACTCAGCTAGCTGGCGGAGCTAAAATGACCTCTCCCATCGAGAGGTAATAACTGATTACCCTGGCGTGGCACTCGCGCAGGCGTAGTCCCTCGGATTAGTACACGTTGCCACCTAGAGTTCTACAATAGGTCTAGAGTTCGTTGTATAACCAACAGATTTCAACTGCGAAAATGCATCCGAATCATATACCGTAAACATAGATAACTATTTTCATTTCACACGTGCCGAATCCATATCTTCCCATGTTATATGTTTGTTTTTAATGAGAAACAGATTGATTAAATTGAATCATTTATAATTAAGTTCGGCATTTGCGGGAAGTAATTTTATAAGAAAATAAATGAGACTCGCAGACTGCAATATTAAGTACTATACTTTTATCTATTTAATGCTATTTATAGACAGTTATGTTTATGTAAGTTTTTAGGTGATCCTTCTTATATTATGTAATTTTAATTTAAATTAATCTTATGACAAATGCAATTATGTTTAGGGCACTTTTTCATTGTTTTTCGCATACGATATTTTTTTATATGGTTTAAAATTAAAAATATATGTATATATATTTTAATTATTTGCATATGTTTTCTGTTGTGATTTAATTTTATTTTCTCTGATAACATTTTACTAAAAATTTTGCATTTTGAGCTTTCCGTGTTGAGAAAGAAGCGTGATACGTATTTACTCGTATGAACGACACCCTTGTTTCTTCTATAATATAAGAATTCTGATCATTTATGATAATAAATCAATCGAAATATCAGATATGTACACCCTTAAACTATAAAATCAGTTTTTTTTTTAATTCTTAAAACTGTTTGACACATTTAGAAATCTGAAAAATGAATAATATTTTTATCGATGAATTTATGGCATATTGTAAAAAAACCATAAATATTTTATACATACTGCACGACTTTCTATTAAATATACTATTAAGGTATTTTATGGTAAAACATTTTACTATATTAAAATTGCCTTGTTTCTAACATTCAAACCGAATGCCTCAAACAATCTCAGCCGATAAAATGAATTGATAATTAGATACTAATAAATGAGAAATATCAAAAGATCACAAAAGGTACTTTGAGGTTTTCTGTGTCCTTGTTCTGATCTGAAACAGAGCTACAATGTCTGAATTTCATAGGGTTTTATAAATCCATCAACAATATGTGATCTATCCAGCCATCAATTTTCCTGATGTGATACCACATCATTAATCACTCGCATTCCGGAAGCGGCTGTACCTTGTGATGAGCTATTTAATATTCATATTCTTTAAAGGAAGTTTTCTTCTTTTCCCTTACGTCAAAAATGGCGTACCATCCTTATGACGGTCAAATAATTATTTACAAGACTTTCATTAAAAAATGCTCTTTAATCATTTTTAACATCCCAACACTATTAAAATTATTATTTCTCAGTGAAATGAGCTGAACTGAAGTGTTTTGCCTCATATATATATATATGTATATATATATATATTAAATATATATATATATATATTATATATATATTTATTTATTTATTTAACGTATTCATTTCTATTTAGTTTATAGTATATAATTTTCTTATTATATTTCTTAATATATTTAGTCTATAGTATATAATATTCTTAATATATTCTTATATTAAGTTTAGTTACTAAAAATATATATAGATGGCGCCTTTATTCTTAGTATTGCTGTGTGTTTTTTTTATGCATTGAGTCAGTACAATTGTGGAATCTGTATACATCGGGTAAGATTAGAGTTTCTTTGCTCATTTACATTATTGTTAATTATGGTTATATTCATTATTAACCTCTCTTGCAAATATTTTTGTTTATACATATTTATATTTGTCTATTTCTTCCGGATTCCTATAGTAATTTAATATTGCAATTTCTATTCTATTGCTGTTATATTCACCCACGTGGGTTTTAGGCTTTTGCCTTAGTTTATATTGGGAGCTATTGTGTCGAAAAAAATTCTGCTGAAGGAGAAGGTTGAGATCTCACAACTTTGTTTAATCCTGTTTCACTGTCCTAAACCAGTGACAGCTTGAGAAATCATAGTAGTTTTCCACTCTAGCTACATTTCTCTTTTTTGGTTTGTCATGGTTCCATGTTCTTGGTTCTTCCGGTCTGATCTTAAGATTCTTGGGATTTATTAGTCTTCTTTTTAATTATTTACTGCTATATATATATATATGCTTAGTAAACAAAAAGTACAAAATGTCAAGTATAACCTAATAATATATACTGTTGATTATTATAATATTACTCAATAAGGATTGAATGAGTGAACAATTTTAGTAAATCACCTGTTATGAATTTATGAAAAACATTTCGCTGTTTACAGAATCTCCATGATTATACGAACTATTGAGCCATCTACAGAAAGCAAGTTAATTTTCTGTGTAAGTTTGCTTGTGGATTTCGCTTAATGATAATGATAGAAATTTCTTCGATTTCTTTTGCAAGGGATTTATTTTGCAACAAGAGGATATCAAGACCACAATAGAGATCAACGAGTTTTTCGGCTGACAAAAAGTCCGTTTTTGATAATGGCAATCATCCGCCATCCTCTGTTAAGTTACAATATTCAGAAGAACTGTCAGAAGATTTGCGAAGCAATTTATAATGTAAAAGGTGTGTCAAGAGCATGAAGAGAATATGTAGATTCAGAAAATTATGAAAACAACCACATATGTAAGTTAGTAAAAGAAGATCAACTCAACATAAGAGGTTGGAAAAGCAGTGAGCTTTATGTCTGCCTTCCTTCAAGCCCCAGTATGCGTGTCTTAGGCTTGATATAGAATAAAGACTCTGATACGTATTAAATTGATTCGAAATCATTGAAACAAAAGGAATTAGGAACATTAACAACAAAATAATGTGCGTCCCTCATACGGCTAACTTTCAATGAGACTAGATTTATTGATCCAGCTTCAAACAGTCTAAAACTTTTATTTCAAGAAACTTGTTTAACTTGAGTCATTTCTGCTATTGACCAACAAAATTATTTTCCTCTAAAAAAAATGAAAAAGAACAGTATCCAAAAAAAAGAATAGTTGCTAATATAAGTAGCAATTACTTAATATGATTATAAACCATTCTTTCAAAGAAAGACTTTATCTATCCAAGTATCATAAATTCCCACAAGCTAATATTCTTGCAAAATTCATTTAATTTGAAGTCTAGAAAATACAAAAAAAAATGATTCAATGGCAGTTAAGAAAGTGGCAGAAGAATTGTCGGAAAAGAATAGCAGTGAATCAGGTACATGGAATATACGATAACTTGCTCAAATTTTAGATATTTCTGTCAGCATGTTTTGTGAATTTTTACAAAATATTCTGCTGTTCTATTCCTTCAAAACTCACACGCTTCTTTAAAATTATGCAGGATGTCGCTTCTGATGAATGACTCATACAAGGATTTCTCGATATTAAATTTACCATTTAATTGGAAATGAACAATGCATAGCCACAAAGCCTATTTTCATCCCGTATGCCATATCAATACTCAAAAATACTGAATACTGGAAATGGCTGATTATCTCATACATTGTTGTACCTTTCTGTTTTCGAGGAGACAGGTTCTAGACCTGTACCATCAATTGAGTTTAGTATGAATTGTTTTTGCCACCTCATGCACACACATATATCACATCCCAGAATTTCAACAGGTTTTTTAAAGACAATTTATAGATTTCTGGGATAAAATAAATCATTTGTTCCAAATGATAGCAGTTTCAATCATTTTTAGTCATAAATTTAAAATTGATTAAGTTATAAATTTCTTTATTTTGTGGATCGTAAATGAAAAAATAGCCTTTATTATGTTTCTTAATATTTTGAAGAGATAGTGACTAATAGCTTGAACTAAAATTATTTTTCATTTCAAAGAACGTGATATAACTAGTGGTATGTAAATGTGTTGTTTTTTCTTTTTCCACTAGACAGACAGAAACATCTAGATCAAGTCCATGAACCCGTGCGTTTTAAACAATGAAGAACTGTAGGTGAACTTGGGAGCAGCTGGCTCTTATTGCACCCAATACAAGCCAAGATGTGGGGCAGTAGCTGATTGGTTCACATTGCATTTCGGACAGGGAGGGTAAACTTTAAGACCATCCACATGCCGTTGAGCTCGAGTATGTCCACTGCGAAGCCTAGCAAGAGTAGTTTAATCTTGCCTATACTGCTTGTCCCAAGCAAAGCAGCACCAGGGCGATTTCCTTCATACCACTCATGTATGGGTGCCTGCCTCTAAGAGGAACTGATATTTTGTTTTACCCGGGGAGCAATTTCTGATAAAGTAAGGCACCATGTGTAGAATCTTTATGGCTGCCCTCACGGGCCAAACCATCTGCAATTTCATTCCTGTAGACATTCACGTGCAATGGTACCCACTGAAAAAAGATCTTAACAATAGCATTTAAGCTATTTAATTGCTGGATAATACTCTATGTCATTCTGTTACCATGCATCCACCATTCAAATAGATTCTGAATAGAGCTTCGGCTGTCGCTCAATGTCCAAATATCTGTGCTGACACTTTCAGTAAAGCAAAACTTCAAAACCTTCTGAATAGCTAAGAGTTCTGCCCATAATACTGATCAGAAGTCAGGATTTCTCTTACAGATCCTAATACTATTCCCGTTTTTGATGAAAATTCCACTTCCCAAAACAGTGCCTACTCCGAGCTGTCATCAGTATAGATCTGTAATTTGTCATGCAGGACTTAATGAATAGTATCCGAAGCAAGCTGTCTAAGATACTCTGGATGATGAGTGCCCTTGTTAGTGTGGGAGGATAAATCGGTGTTAAAAAATACACATTGATAGAACGACGCAACAACATCCATACATCGGGCCATAGAGACATGCTCTTCATTATATAACCATCCCTCGCTTTCAGCATAGCTAAGCGGACTTCTTCTCTTAAGCCGACGATTGTTCTGCCAACTGCGCACATAACAAGAGATTCTGTGCTGATATCCATAACTGATGAGCTTGGAAAAATATTTAGCCAACAGTAATCTAAGAGGCGCAAGTCCGTTTCATACAAAACAATATCCCTCGGACAGCTATTGCGGAGACCAGTAATGACTCTGGCAGCAGAGATTTGTACCTCTTGTACTTTATCAAGGTTGCTAACAGAGGCAACCTGATAGATCTGTACACCGTATTAAAGGATAGGTCGAATGAAAGCATTATATGTATATCGAAGGGTTCGAGTATCCACTCCCCAGTCCCTGCAAGAAATCTATTTTAAAATTTTTAGGTGATGTTTGCCTCTACAAACCAAACTGTTTACATGAGCATGACCAAAAATTTCCTGAACTAGGATGAATCCCAGATATTTGGGATGTTTTTCGCAATTCAGACGAGTACCCAGTAAATAAATATCAGTCTCAAAGTTGTAAAGATGCCTGTTGGTGGTAAAAACACTTGATACAGACTTTGATGGATTAAAAAGGATTTTATGCTCTGCAGCAAACTTTTCCAGCCGAAGGAGAATAGAGTTAATTTTTTGTTCTAAGGACTATATATATATATATATATATATAAACTTGTATTGCTGCTCCAGATTATTATGTCATCAGCATACAATCCTATACAGTGATCAGAATTGGCTTCAGTCTCAATTCAGGCGATAAATAAGGAAAACAAAGTGGGACTGAGTACAGATCCTTGGGGTATCTACCTGGCTCAATCTAAATTTTCCCGATACGGTGTGTTTAAACTTAACTCTAATATATCTAGCCCTTAGAAATTCAGCAAGCCAGGACTCCCTCTGATTTTGAAAGTGCTGAAAAGTTTGCAAACCAGTTTGTATTTCGAGACCCGGTCGACGGATTTCGATAGATCTGACAACTGTGTGATTTGTGGGTGCGAGATTTTAAGCATCCTTAACCTTCTGGCTAAAATATAAGATATGATCTATAATGCAGTGACCTTTCCTAGAACTAAACTGGTCGGAAGGTATTAAGTTGTTTTGGTCAAGAAAAGTAGATAGTCTACACGGGACAATCCTCTCTATGTGTTTGCACGAGATGCTGGTAAGTGCGATTGGTCATATAACTGTTGGGGCCATTAGCCGGTTTGTCACGTTTTCAATGGAGAGGATGAGGGCTTATTTCCAATCCCTAGGGAGTTTTTCAGCATTCGAAGAAGTATTAAAAATATCAATTAGAAAACATATGCCCAATTGGCTCAAGTTGATTAACATTTGACCATGGATTCCATCCATGCCAGGCGATTTGTTAAAATCTAACTCCTGTATTATATACAATTTACAAATCTAACATTGCAAAATCCTTGTTAAAAACGGAATTGCATCCTCCGGGATTACAGTGGCTTTTATGAATACAATCTTTCACTGTTTTTGCTATCAGTTTGTCTTCAGAGTCGAAAGAAAGTCTACTCTCTTTCTGAAATGTCTGCCCAACAAATTCGCAGCCTCATTGTCATTGCGTAAGATCCACAGGGATGGCTAAACGTGTTGGTTTTTTCAACCTGAGTCTGCATTCTATCTGTGTTCTTTACTAAGTTCCAGAGTTTTGTGTAAGGAGTACGTGAGTCAAGTCCTTCACACGGGCTATATTCCAACGATCTCTTCTGAATACTGAATACAGCTGTTTAATCTTTGCATTGATCAGATTTAAGGCAGTCTTAGCGTCGGGAGATGGAAATGACCTAAAATCTCTCTGCAAGGCATTTAGCTGATGTAAAAGAGGTAAAAAGGCTTCAGTATTATGAATAAAATTAGGCCTACACGTTTTCCTATTGCATCTGGGAATGGCCACGCAAGTGGCTCTTAATACCGAATCCTTGAAAAACCTCCATTTGCTGTCAAGATCACAGATGGACACAGTCCCAGACAGTGAATTATCCAAGGAGGATTTGTACGACCCCCAGTAAGCTTTTTTAAAATTCCAGAAGAGAGTATTTTTGCTATTGGGGTTTTTGTGAGTGTGACTACGCTCAATGAGGACAGGTAAGTGATCACTTCCAACCGAATCCAGCACAGTCCAGCTACAACTTGTGAAGATATATGGGCTTGTGTGCAAATGCAATATCTAAAGCATCCCGACTATCATAGCTATGAAAGCAGTAAGTTGGTGTCCCATCATTCCTTACACAAAAAGCATGGTCATCCAGCAGGTTTGAAAGTTCATTGCCTCAATCATTAGAAACTGAGCTTCCCCAAAGAGGATGCTTCGCGTTAAAATCATCCAAGATAAATGAGGAATCAGTGAACATTGCGAACAAAGTGTCCGATGAAAGTCCACGATTTCCAGGGGGATGATAAACATTATATATATTTAGACATTTGTTATTTCATTTAACTTTAATGGCTTGTACTTCAAGCTCAGTGTCACTAAAAGTAGGAAGTTAAACACATTCGAAATTAGTGTTTCTAATAAGAAACATTAAACCACCACCTTCTTTATTCAGTATATCTTTACGAAGAATACAATACTCTCGAAGCTTAATGTTGTAAATGGGCTTCAGTTTTGTCTCTTGTATTGTGATTATATGTGCCTGATGCGGATTTGCCAAGTCTAGCAATTGATCAAGTTTTACTCTTGTAGCTGACGTGCATAATCCATTGATATTACATTGCAATATTCTCAATTGGCTCTTACCAGAAGAAAAAAAAAGTAGACTGTAGCTTTTACTTTTCGGACGGAGGCCTCTACTTACACACCGAACGCGTCTCTTTTTATCCTGCGTGACGGACGATGCTCTATGTTGATAGTTCTTTAACAAACGAGTCATTATGAGGAGTGCAAAATGTAGCTTCATGAGGTCCAAGACCGTGAAGCACCAAAGGTTGAAGTCTGACTTTGCCTCATGCCTGCATGCATTTAGCTGAGCATATTGGAATGGCCTTCACGTCTTGGATGAACTTTACCAGGAGAATACACTCCCGATGTACTTTACCCATTCCACCCAGTAACACTCTCCCACCACGAAGAGGCAGCAATGCAGGACTTTGGGAGAGTTTATAAGTGTAAAATAGTTTATTAACAAAAAAAATAGTTTATTTCCTTAATAAAAGTTATTGATTAAGATGGTTATTGTTGAATAACAATCATAATAATACACAAAGAAAGAAATTCACTTAAATTATTTTAAAAAGTTTATATTCATTTAAAAAATTTAATTAAGTAATATATATCATTTCAAGGTGTAAAAATATATAAATACAATTGCTCCAAAATTCCTACATAGCTTGATCACATTCGCTAACATTCAAATGAACTTTTAGTTTACCTTTAACCCAACATATAGGCCGTTGCTAAATTGAATTCGGTAGAACATTAAATTTACTTATCACAGAAATAAATAGTGAAACCTCACTGTTAATCGTATAACGTTCTCAGTCATCCCATAAGGATTAAAACAATTTTCAGCACCAGAAATTGAAATATTTTATTTAGAACGAAAGTATATTTTGATATTTTGTAACTATTTATAAGTTGTATTGAAATAACCAACCAAAAATATATCGTTTATTTCAGCTTAATTCTATGTTTAAATATTTGTTCTAAGTTTCATGCATTTATTATCTAGAGAAAGCAAAAAACAATAGCATTTTAATTATAGCTACATTCTCGAGCGATAATCTTTCCACATTGCTCTATTTTAACGTCTTCCGAAAGAGGACACTAGAAGTTTCTGATATAATAGTTGGAATTTCTTAATTTCAAGTAAAGAGTATCTTAGATAATGCAATTCTTGTCTTATATAATGGCTTACTCATCCAGCAACATTTCTGTTTCCATCTCATAAGTGCCTTAATATAGCCTGAATGCTTTTCTACTTACATAATTGCTGAGAAATACTTATTGCTTTGTACATCCTGCTAATTAAATCCAGAAGATTTAGCAATTTAATAAATATTAAACATTTTAACTCGAATTTAGTTCTAAAATTGTTATTTTATCTCCTTCTACATTTATTCTAATGTGTGTTGTGACTTATCACATATTCATTAAAAAAATATTTGAATAGTGTACATTATCAATTTTTTTATAGATTCAATCCCATCATATAATTTCATGCGAATATTTTAGTCATTTGTCTATGATTAATCATTCATGGATTTTAAATTCTTTTTTAAATTTTAAAGCAAACCAAAGAGGCATACTTTTTTAGTATGACAAAAGAAAAATATCTATAAAATTCTGCATATTACATATCTGTATATATCCCATCCCTTTTGGAAAGCTTTATTAAATTTATTTTTACTTTATATTTTATTTTTAAAATTTTTACTATTCAAAAGATCACAGATTTATTCATTACCGTTTGATGAATAAATGTCGTTGTATTTGCGATGAATATTTATGCATCAACCATCTGATTTTATTTTAACTTTGGAATAATATCTGTTTTACATAGATAACGTTTGTATGCTATCCCTGATGACTTAGGGATCTTTCTTTCATACATATACATATGTATCACGAATTTTCTACTCCACTTTTCACAAACTTTAGGCATTAATTTCATTCCTAAGTTATTAAAGGAAAAATTCAAAGTATTTCCTTTACGTGAAGTTATTTCTGATATATATATATATATATATATATATACATGCATTAATCCAAAGTTTTGCATCAACTGGAGGAAACAGGATTTGTGTAAGAATTTTGAACATTTTTATAAATATAATTACAGTCTAATATTTTTAACATTCCCAGTAATGTTTTTTTAAATTTTACTATTTTACTTGTACAGTTTTTTGAAAACAATAGTCAGAAATAAAAGTAAAAACTATATAATCTATACCAGGGTGGCCAAACTTTTTGGTAAGAGTGCCATAATGTGATAGTGAACCAATATGCGTGCCACACACTTCCAACTTTTCCAACAAATCAAAACATAAAAAAGAAGAAACTTACTTATTGACTTGTTACTTATTGGCATGCTATTTTTGCGCATACAGCATATTTTTATACATCTCTGAGTGATAAAAATTTGAAAATATTATAATAATTACACTAGACAACAAAAAAACAACTTTTTATCTGTTTCCTAGTTTTAAATAGCCTACTCTTACTAATTTTGGATTGAAAGAAATGAATTTGTAAATGAAATTTATTTATTAGCTCTCGTTTTTAAGATATACCACTGTCCATCCATCAGTTCATTGGTAAATTTGAAGAACAAAACATTACTAACTAATATATACAGTACAATAAGTCATGTTTCAAGAAACCGTGTTCATATCAGAAATCAGTAGTATTGTTTAGTTTATTCCCTGTGAACATTTCCTTTTGAATTGCCTTTTGTATATCGAAGCTCGATTATCCCTTATAACTGTCCAGCACTAGTTTGCGAGCATTGATTCATCCCGACGAAACTGATATATACGTTCCATCGCTGTGATATCTTGATGAAACCTTTCACTGTGTTCACATCCCATCGCTTACAGTTCCACAGTTTTTAGAGAAAAAATCAAGATGGGAATGTAAAAAAAAAATGGATTTTTAGAGAAATATTGCATTCTGGGTAGTAAAAATTTTGTAAGGGTTTCTTCACCAACTGTTGATAGTTCTCATCCTTTTTTGTTGTCTAAAAGTTCTTATTTATCTTTGAGAGCTAAATATAGTTGAATAGATTCACCTTGAGTTGAAAGACCAAAAACAGCAAATATCACTTGAATCGTGTGCTATTGCCTGTTCTTTGTTCTATTGATGCTCTAGGTTAGACTCAAAACACCCCTGAAGAAAGGTGGCTCGATTACACGCCTTTCGTTGAAATAAAACTTGTTCCTGAGGCAAGAGCTTCCATCTACCCTCTCAAATGATCATCACAAAAATTATGCACAGAAAGTAAGGATGAGTAAAACTACAGCTATTTATGAATAGCGAGTTCTGGTTCTTGAAAAAAAGAGCTAATCTGAAGTTTTATGATGATTTTCGCGTTTAGCAGACCAAAATACTTCATAATAAACTGTTTTTGAGCCCGAAACAATTTTGATGTTGACTAGTGTTACATAAATTTTATAGTTAATAAACTTTTTACTTTATTTTTTAAAAAATTGTTTAGGTATAAAATAAAGAAGGAGTGAGTTTAAACCATAGGTTCCCAACCTTTTTTGAGCTAGCACCCACTTTTCTAGTGAATGTTTCGATATCGCCCCCTTTTCTAGTGAATATTTCGATGCCGCCCCTTTCCACTCTAGAGGAATAAAAGTTTACTTAATGCATGGTGAAAACACAGAGTTAAGTTTTAAAAAACATGTCCTATAACTATAGAATATATTTTTTAATTTAATTTTTCTAAAACTCCATTTTTTTATTTGCGAATCTGAAATAGCTGTTGTCACCTGTGTAATATTACATATTTTAGTCATAGACAGGATATTTTTGGTGAGTGAGTGAGTGAATATTAACGTCGCACTGTTTAGCAACACGAGGGCTTTTGGCGACGGTCCGCGTAATTTTTAACCAAGGTCAAGTGACGCGGACGACACCTGAGCTGGCACCCCCTCTCCTAACTACCACTCCACACCAACGGGAGGATGTTTGAGCTCTCGACTGATTTAACGTGCATCGCACCCCTACACAGCGGGTCTTTAGTGGTACTGGGATCGAACTCATGACACGCTGGCCATGATCCGATGCCTAGACCACTTGGCTACCGCGGCCACAGGATATTTTTGGAATTGAAACGCTACTGAATTTCTTCTTCATTTAAAAGAGTGGAATAAAAAAGTTTTAGCTTACCTATTATAAAGACAGGCAGGGGTTTCGATGATACGAAGATAAATATAAATTGACAGTTTCAGACTTTAAAGAATCCCACGTTAATTCCTGATTAACATATTTTATTATGTTTCTTGGATAATATTCGTAATGAAATCCAGTGGACGAAACATTTTTCCTACTGCTCACAGACAAAGACAACACTTCACTACAGAAATTAAAATTAACTATATCATTTGGTTTAATGTAGGTCTGAATGTAATGTAATATTTAAGATTTTCATCCACTTCCCGAACTACCGAAATATGTGAATTTTCGAACATGTAATACAGAAATGATTTGAATACATACAATCAACATAAAGTAAACATCATTAAAGTTTACTTTTGTTAGTAATAAACAAAGTGTTTTCTTAGTCCTTTTTTAGACTATATTTGGTTGATCCGCCCAAGCCCCTCCGTGCCATCTCAACGCTTTATAATTTTCTCTGGGTTTCTTACCGCCCCCTGAAAGTCTAAAACGCCCACAAGGGGGCGTTATCGCCTACGTTGAGAACCTATGGTTTAAACTTTTAATTCTAAATAATTATTAAACAACCAGTACTTGCTTAATGTGGCTTTTGGATTTTTGATGTTTTTTTCCCCCAAATAATTCTATATTAGGATAAATTCTTGCAGATCCTAACAAAATTAGGTTGCTTTAGTTACCAGTTAATTTACGTGTATACCAGTTAATTTTGAACGATATTATGATTCTATTATGGTCGTTAGAGAAACATTTTGTTTACAAACAAATGCTGATCCAAAACTACAATTGCCAGTCTAGTATTGTGTTGTAAATTAATAATTCCGATTTGGATTTCAGGTGGGTAACAATTAATGTCTTGAAGAAACATTAAAAATGGTTTTATGAAAATATCAGCATTTGTTTCATCTTGAAAACAGTTAAAGTAAAACTGAATGAATCCCTCAAAATAAATATTGATTTTAAATCTATTATACTTCGGAGCATTATTAACTCTCTCTCTCTCTCTCTTTGGTGGATACTTACTTCATTATTGAAAAACGTGTTAATCTTTTTTTTCAAACTAGAGACAAAACATGCAGAAGTTTGTTTATAACGTAATGACCAACTAGGCAAGAAAAAGATCAATCTTTCCCTGCAATCTTAATTTTCAACTGTTTAAATGTTTCATAATATCAAAAAGAAAATCTTGAACCCATAGCTAGTTTTCGCTCTTAAGTAAAAAGCACTTTCACCGAGCGGTTCATTGTTTCTTCCAGATATTTTAAAACACGTTCTCTCAAATTCCAAAATCTAGCGAGTGCACTTCCTTTGGAAATCCAGCGTGCACAATAGTGGAAGATAATTCTTTACATGATAATGTTCTATTGTAATTCTATTAATTGTGTTTAAAATAAATTTTGAGGAGATTTGTTTGAGAAAGTAGTATTTTTATAAAATTGTAAGAAAACATTTTTTAGTCTTTACTATATTTTAAAAATTTTCAATAAGTTTTCGAGTGCCACTGTTACAACTCCTTCGTGCCACACTGTGGCACGTGTGAAGCGGGTTAACCACCCCTGATCTATACTATATTCTTATATTTGAATGTATCGAGTTTAAGATTTGCGTTAAGAAATAAACTCAAATGTAAGAAAATAGAATAAATTGAAGTGATCAAGATATTAAAGAGTTTATTACCTCAATATTTATAAGAAAGAACTCTAATTAATTTTCATGCAACACTCTGTAAAAAAGAATTTTGCTTATGCCTAATTTTTAAGGGCAAAACCAAGTACAGAAGTTTGCCATCATGATGATTAAACAGTAATTGAGATCCGTAAAAATTATAAGCAATTTAAACTATTGATATCTTTATACTTTATAGAAATATTAATTGTACAATTTTCTGAAAGGAATAGAAATTTAAAAATTATTGTAATTAGAGACATTAAATAGATTTAAAGTCTTAATATTCTTAATAGTTTTTAGTATAAAATAGCACATACATTATGTTACGTCATGTTATGTTATTTCATGTTACGTCATTTATGTTATTAGCAATAGTCATGTTACCCGTCCGCTTCGCTGGGTATTTCGTGAAGTTATATGAATATATATATATATATATATATATATATATAACTTATTAATATCTCAGCATTAAGAATTCGATTGTATTGAAAAAGATTCTTATAATTCTTGATTTAAAAAGGACAGAACTTCCAAACTATATTTTCTAAAATTGAAGTAGAATTATCTTTCACTCTATCATAACCCCCTTCCAAATGAATTCCCACGTAACCCAATTTCAGTGGATTGAAAAAAAAACATGCTTGCCAATTTTTAAGTCTAAATGTTAGATTAAAAACTGCATTTTTTTATCAATAAGCTCCAAAAATTACCTTTGATATCCGATTTCTGTAAGACTTGTTCAACCAACCAATTCAATTCAATAATAGGGGCAAACATATTGAATGTCATTACTGCAGGTCTAGTAGTTCTAAAACGGACAATTTGTTTAATCAATAAGAAGCAAAAGATTCCCTGTCCCCCATAGAATTCGATGTCCTCAAAATCCTTTTTTAGCGAATTTCCATTCAACAAAAATGGCATGCGTGCTAAATTTCATTACCGTAAGTAGTAGCTTGACAGCAAAATTTTTTTTATAAATCTCAGCAACTCCCCTCCCCCCTCCCAACTCATAGGAGTTATTTTCCGTAAATTTCGTTCTTAGAGGAACTATAGTAAAAAAAAGCATGCCAAAAAATTTTTAGTGTGTACGTCTAAAAATTCAAAATTAGGTAATATTTATCTCTGGCGCCCTTTAAGCCCTCGCAGCACCCTTTTGAGTCGATTCTCAAAACACTTTTTTGTAGCGGATCTTTACTCCAAATTTCTAGCAAGTAAAACTAACGGTTCAAAAACGGAAATATTTAGATATCACGCTCTTTAAGCCCTCGCAACACCCCTGGAGTTAAATTTTCGTAAAACCCTTTGTCTAGCGAACCTCAACTTTATAATCGGAACAGGCCTACCAAATTTCAAGTTTGTAGGTCCGTTAGTTCAAAAACTTAAATACTTTCTATAACATCACTAAACACTAGAAGGTCCGTCGGTGTCGATTGGACACCGGAGCCAGTTTAGTTTAATTGTTCTTTCGGCATTTTTGCAGGGAATTCGAAAAATTTTTTGTGAGATTCAATCATTTTCTACGGTGATTACACAGAAAAGTTTTGTGGTTCTAAGTTAGTTCTAGTATGTTTTTACCAAACATAACTAGAACGTACGCAGGTGTCGTTTCGACAACAATTTAATTTATCATTATAAATAGCTGTCATTCAGCAGAAAGATATTTCATTTAAGTATATAAAGTTTGTAAAACAAACTTCCGGAAGTAATATCACACATTTATTTTACCTTGAATGCAGTGCTATTGGGTTCACAATGGAAATGAGTCAGTTATACTAAAATCATTAGGCAAATGTTATATAGCAATTGTTTATCATTTCATAAAAGGAAATTCATTGTATTCTTGAACCTTGTGCAGAGCGGACAATCTTTAACGATGACTCGTTGGAAAGGTTTAAGCCCTGATGAAATTGCTAATTTGTTGCAAAAGCTTTCTGAGAGTAAATCGGATAGGGGTGAGCTGCCTTGTTCTAATTTTGAATCTAATGAAGATATAAGATTGAGTATCAGTGACTGCTAAGAATCTTAAGAAAGGGCTCGTGAATTTGATAATACTCCAGTAAATTCTGATTATATGTCACTGGGGATTGTACAGAATGGATACCTCGTAATAGTAATGTTTCTTGCAGATTTGAGACTCGAAATATTTTGCAACAAAGCAGTGGTTCAATAAGTTTCTTGAAACATAATGTCAACGTCAAATATTTATGATATAAAGGGTCCTAATATATGGTAATTACATGAAATCCTATTAAAACTAAACCCTACTAAACAGTAGCCCTGTAATTATTTGGTTATTACAGTTATTTTATATATTTTACATCGTGGTGTCGAAATGACACCTGAGAACGTTTAAGGTTATTTGAAACCCCGGACGTTCTACTGATATCCCCCGCAACGCCCCTTAGGATTCCTTTTTTGCCAACCTCATTTTATAGATGACTTCTATTTCTTGACAGGAACATGCCCACCAAATGTCTATGTCCAATATTTCAAAAACGGGAATATTTATCTTTAACTCTCTTTTAGTCCCTTGCAACGCCCCTTAGGGTTCAAACTTACTAGCTCAAAAGCATTTGCGGGCATCATTCCCAAAGTTTCATTGCAATCAAATGAACGATTTAGGCAAGCATAATAGACATACAGACAAAAATAATCATTTTTTCTATGGATATAATAATATATGTATATATATATATATAGCATATGACTTTGATCACTTCTAAGTAGTTGCATTTGTGGTTGATAGGAAATGTGCAACCGTTTATTGTAACAAATTGGTCTGTATCCCAAGCCATGACTACAGTTGAGTCCTATTTCAAGCGTCAATCGAGAGAGTGAGCCGTTTCTCTATGTGGTTAGAGTAAGTCAGCCAAAGTCGATGTTAAAGTAGTTATGCAGGAAGTGGGTTAAGTTTTACCACAAACGACGTATAAAGGCTGGGGATTCATCACAATTATTTAAGTATGTATATAAAACACGGGTTTTTTACAGTCATGGGACAATTTTTGTGGAACAGCTTACCAAAATATACATGTTTCGTTCAGTAATGTTGGATCGAAAGCAATGTGTTGAGGAATGAACACCGAAAATGAGATATTAAAAGAAAAAAAACGTTATTTACTTACATCATTTCATAATAATTATCTGCAGCAATGTGTGCAATAATTTCCAAAAACTGTGACTATAAATAGTATAACAAAAGAGAAAATTGATTGCGGATTGCAAATCTGAAGAAAGAAGGTAGAGGTGGGTCTGACCATCACAAATACAAAGCATGTGCAGGAAAATATCCTTTTCAACTGTGTTTTAGCCGTGATGGTAATATTACTAACACTGAAGAAGCAGATTCACATCGAACGTAGAATGTTGCAAATGGTACAGTAGAGAAATGGTTCGGCTCAGAACGATACGTACAATATCCATAATGTTTTCTGGACACACATATACTGAAACACTTAATGTTTAAGTTGTTGTATCACTAACTTTGTGAAATAGTTAATTCCTCGTTAATCATCGTCAAATGAAGTGATTTTAATTGAGCTGAATGCTTATGTCCAGAACTGTTAAATAGCACTTTTTAGTTTATGGTTTCAATTTGAAAGTGAAGGGTATCAGCTTACATATGAAGACTATAAATTTAATGAGCAGGGATTAAGTGTTATGTTTGAAATATCTTTTCTGATAAATAATGAGGTGTTTAATTTAAAATTCGAGGGTGTAACGGAAAATATATTTAAATGGTAAATATGGGATTTTGTTTTAGATATATAATTTGATTATCCTTTATAAATATATATATATATATATATATTATGTGTGTGTGTGTGTGTGTGTGTGTGTGTGTGTGCAATCAAATTTCTCTTACATACACTTAGGGTATTTTACAATGATGTTACAATACATTCTATTATAGTAAATTCATGATTTTCTTTTTGTCAGAGAGCAAGAAGAAAAATTTTATAACAATTAAATTTGTGAAAGTGAAACTAATTCCTTAGCTTAAGAAAATGAATCATTATTTAAATTAAATATATGTTAAATGGCATGCTTTGAACTCTATTTTACTATAAATAGCATATGCCTTTTTAAAACTTTATATCTATCCCTAAACGTATGTATCTTTTATAATGACATACAGCTTTTTTATTTATTTGCGGATAAAACCTTAAAGTAAACTGTATTCTTTTTATTTATCTCAAGCGTCCCTTTTTTACAGAAGGGAGCCCAAGCTCAAATATTGAATGTTATGTACGTGTTAGCAAATCATCGTCAAACGTAATAAAGAACCCCTGGCCCAAACGTATTGTTCAAGTGGAACTTTAATTTCCAAAATTCTGCACGAGAGAATTTTTCTATCATACTTTTATATCTTATGGGGGAATAAACTCTGGTACATTCTGAAGAAAGTAGGCAGGAAAACTAATAATAAAGATGCATAGGTGCAGCAAAAGATAAATATATCTGGTTCTGTGGCTTGGGAAAGAATCGTTTGTCTTCTTTCATGCGAGATAACAAAAGATCGCAGATCTGCAGCAGATCGTATTCTTCAGAACCATTGGAAGCAACAAATTATTACTTTGTAGACCCACTACTTTACTAAAAGTGTAGCTTGTTATTTTTGCACATGGTGGTGATATTTTATTTTTCTTGAAACTTATTTTTTATGGTTTGAAAGGAGGCCTTAAAATTTGAAATTTGTAAGGAAAAATATATTAAGGCGTGGCGTAGAAAATAATCTTGCTCGCAACTTATATGTGATGAAATTTCTGTTATTTATGGGATTTCAATACTAAGTGTCGTATTTGTTTATTTTCTAAATTGCAGTTAATGGAATTTTTACATTAAATTCGACTCATTAAACATATCCATATTGAATATTTATGGTATCCATTAAATACATTCTTTACTTTTCCAGGGAAAACAACCCATGAAAACCTACCTATTAATGGGCATCTTAAATTTGTTTTTATAAAATTTACTGTTGTCATTAAATTTTAGAATGCTTCTTAAGAATAATATGTTTATATTAGAAATAATTACTCATTTTTAATGAAATTGGGTTGATAAGAAATCTTTTAAAAGTTAACGTAAACAAATTTCCCGAATATGTACTCAGTATTAAATGCAGCTGAAAAAAATCATAATCATTAAAAATAGCCAAGCTTTTTTTTAAACTTGTTATCAAAAAGACTAATGAGAAAACAAAATTATCCAGTCCATCCTTCCTGAACGAGTAAGTTCTATTTTACATATTTTTCTTTAACAACTGATTATGACTATTTTGTTTTAATAAACTTAAAAATAGAATGTTTACTTAAATAAGTACCAAGTGGTTATAATTAAAGTTACACTATTCAGAGACCTGTAGAGCCTGTTCTGCTTATCGTAGTTTGATAAAATTTGGGATATATGCTATATGGACCACGGGGAAAAGATTTCTGCCATAAAAAGTTAGTACAAAGTTTGAGCACCAGATGGCGTTTATCGAATATTTCTTATGCAAATCCGTAAAACCTCTTCATAAACTTGCAGTCATAGCCAGAGAATCATTCAGCGTGCATTTTTCATCGTTAGTCATGCCCTTACAAAAAAAAATTGAGCTTTAATTGGTAAAACAGTTTTATCAGATCGGCAGCAACCACTAAGATGCTCTGCGTGGATATCGTCGTTTAAAGGATCCACGAAAAGCCTCATGTGGAGGATTGGTTTGAGGAAGATTTTCATGAAATTTGAAGAGAATGGAAATTTGGGTACGTTTCTCGGAATAGGACGGAAACCATTTGGGACCGAAACTATTAATCAGCTGTGCTTGAAAGAGCATCCAGTTTAATCTATTCTTCGATCAGTGTCACACGAGTTGGTGATCTCGTGGTCAACAGTACGAAAAACTCTGTGGTACATTCTAAAATGGTATCCATATAAGATTAACGTGATGCTAGCGCTGAAACTTCAAGATCACAATACACGCCGTGGAATTGCTTGCCGATTTTTGGCGAGAATCGATGTTGATGACTTATTGCCTTGGGAAATTCCATGGTCAGATGAGGCACACTTTTATTTAAATGGAGCTGTGAATAGTCAAAATTGTTGCATATGGGGTACTTCACCTCCTAATGCCGTGCATCAATTACCACTGCATTCTGATCAAGTGACTATTTGATGTGAATTTACTGCTCAGTTTATCCTCGGACTTTTTTCCTTTGAAACTCTCATTCAACAAGGTCCTGAAAGATGTTCTGTGTTGATTGCACGTTACAGTGAACTCCTTCAATAGCAGGTTCCTCCTGCTTTGCAGGAAGGACAATGTTTGCAAACCACTATTTTAATGCAAGAAGGCGCAACTCCTCACGTTAGGTACTAATTCAAAGCACTGCTTAGTGCTAACTTTGGAGATAATCATGTAATATCTAGACAGTTTTTGGATGCATGGCCTTCTCGCTCACCCGACTTAAGTCCTTGTGATTTCTGGTTGTGGGGATTATATAAGGGGAATTAGGACTTTAACAGGTTTGAAAGATAACTTTTTTCACCATGTTGCTGAAATCCCTTGAGAGTTGTTTCGCGCTACCATTGAAAACATTATAATACGTTTTCATCACATTATCGATGTCAGTGAGGCACATATTGAGCACATTCTGTAATCGAATAAATTTTAAAGTCTCTAACATATTTTTAGTTCTTTGGGCACCACATTTCCTCCTAGTGGTCAAACTTTGAACTGTTTTTTTATTGCAGAAATCTTTTTCCCATGGCCCATACAGCCTGTATTTCAACCCGGTATATAATGCTGTTTTAATTTTAGTGCAATCTGAATGGATCTTCACGTGTGCATGTGCGTATTTTTTTAAAAAGATTTTTCCACGCTTATTTAGAATTTAAGTTTAGTGTGTTAATTAATGTTCCTTTCCTATCGTACTTTGTTTTGGGAATTATATTAAAACGAAATTAATATAATTAATTCTTAATACTAAAATAAATAATGAAACTTAATCACTTTTAGAAATTCTTCCATTATTTTCTCTTTTTTTGCAAACCAGAATATAGGTAGTTATAAAAGAACGTTGGCTGACCTTGCGGCTTTTGAACTATGCATTATGCACTGCTGGCCATGCAAAATGCAACACCCTGAAAAAGAATGCAAACCATGTGATATTTACATCATGCGTTGATGGTGATGAAATATGCAAATCATTAGCATCAAATAGCAGACGCACGTCACCGGCAAAGATAGCGCCACCAGCAAGCACCATTTAAGGGGCGAACAGATTGGCGATTTGAAGAACGGTAATTGTTTTTTCGTGCCAGAAAAAGGTAAAATGTTTTCCTATGCTTCGTGGAAGACATCGAGCGTTTTTGATTAAGTTTCTGGATCCGATCAAGAAGAATAGTAGTCTATAGTGATTGCGGATTATCCTTCAGAGAAGTCGGTCGCTGTGTTGGACGAAACCAAGAAGCTATTAAATGGATCTGTTATCGCTGGATGAAGGAGGAAATGGATGGGGTCGATCGCACCCACATCATTACACAACTGCCAATGATGGGTGGCGGATTGTGTGCATGGCAGTTATAGATCACGCAGCCACATCATGAATCCTGGCACAACAGATACAGTCTGTTACGCATCATTCGGTATCCGCTTGTACCATTCGACGCCATTTGCAGCACAGTCGAATGTTAGCAAGGCATGAGAATGTCTTCATTTACCCTTGACTGGAATGCACAGGCTATTTCACTGTCAATGGTGGGATGAACGACGGACATGGACAACGGAATGGAACGACATTGTGTTTACTGAAGAAACCAGCTTCTTCCTGCCACATTACGATGGTCGGATTCGAGTTTGGAGACACCATGGTTAGAGGCTGCTTGATTATTATTTTACACATTTTACTTCTCTTTTCAACCTTTCTTTTTTTTAAAAATAAAAAAATTAGCTTCCCTGTTATCTATGTTGTTGATTAAATTAGAAGCCTTATTTATAATACTTTTTTTAGCGCGTGTGATACATTGTAACTCCTTCCTTATACTCATATAGGTAAAACTGTAGGGGCATAAATTATTATTTTGATATTCTTAGATTATAGCGAATATAATTTACTACAAACTTATGTTAGCCTTTTAAATTAATGCGCGTATTTCTGCTTGTAAACTTTATTTCTTCCCAGTAATGCAGGCAAATAAAGGAGAAATCTGAGGTTTTGAAACGTTTAACCTTGCTTACCTCAGTCCTAATTTGCTTATGCATTGCTACATGACTGATGTACTTCGACCCTTGGTAATTTACTATATATATTTAATAAGTGTCATAAATTCGTTCCATGTTTGTGAAAGACAGTCTAAAATAATCACAAAAAATTTATGTATATTCGAATGACTTTTATACAATCACAAAAAAAAAAAAAGTTATGTAGTTTTCATCACAAAAAAACATTTGTATACTGCTATACAAAATGATTAAATTTGACTTAAAGAACGTTCAAATAATTTAATTCCTCTTTCAAAATGATTTCTTTTTCAAGCCACTTTGTTGAGAAAGTTTTCAATACAATGTAGAAGATTAATTATGGTTTAAAGCAGCATCTGTAAAGCAATAATTTAATACTAGAATCGGCGACTCATTAGTAAGCTATTAGAATTTAAAACAGATAATAGTTAAAAGGTAATAGATGAAGACAAAGTTAGAGCTATTATGGTTGTAGAGTTTTGTTTTCAAAAGTCCCTACTTCAATCTCTAATTAAGAGTCATTGTATAACGAAATAGAAGCTAATGTTAAAATCAAGTACCAGTTATTCCGGGTTTAAAGTAGTCAATTTTCGATATCAGAAGTGAACTCATATGCTTTAAACAAGTTGTCAAAGCAAGTGATGCCATAACTCATATCACAAGTTGTAAATGAGGCGTGTGCAACAAATCTATTCAGTTATTTATTTAAGATAATCGAAATTCTTTTGGATCAATGCATCTCATTAAATTATACAATTTATTTGTATAAAAGCAGTGACATTAACTAACAATTTTAAAGCTTATTGGTAAATTTTATATTAAAATAGATTGCTAATTTTTTCATATTTTTGCTTTAAATTATCAAAAAGTAAAATTTTAAAGGGAACAAAATATTTTTTAAGAAATTAGCAGTAGAAATACATGTTTCACTCAAGCTACTAAATATGTTTCCACACACACACGTATATATATATATATATATATATATATATGTCGTGTTTTTCGAGTGAACATCAAGCCATTTTATTTTAACCGTCTTTATTCCATGTGATCATTTTGTAATCTCATTTGAAAAGAGAGAGAGATGGACACGTGTTAAAATATATGAATAGGCGGCCCCTTCAGAAGCCATATGTTCTTCAACTACGCTTCTGATTGAAGAGATATACTTGATAATTTAAGTATGACATTTTAGGTAATAAAAGTTAATGGTAGGAGCTGCGAAGATCTTTAAAGACATGTGTTCTTCATTCCCGAACTGGGTAATAAATTTAATACTTGAAGATGTAACGGGAAAATAAAATTTAGAGGTGCTCTGGGTTTAATTTTAGATCTAATTTAATTATCCTTACATTCCCTCCCCCCCCCAATTAAAAACTGGAGTAATGGTGCCTCTCTCTCTTTTACAAACATAATAATTTTCAATATATATAAAACAGTATATAACATAATATAGAAATACATTTTACACACAGTAAACAGAATTAACTAACACGAATAATAAAATCAAAATACAATACAATAAACGAAATTATAGCAATAAACAAAATAATAACACTCCTAAAATATTAATTGATAAAATGAAAGTCCTTACACATAAATGTACATTAGCATTTTCAAATCTATATTGCATCCAGAAAAAGAGCTTAACGTTTCCTCCAAATCTTTCATATTATTAGATTTGCGTTATTGCTAGCAAATAGTCTATCTATTTGTAGTATACGTGTGGACATTTATCATACTAAACAGTAATATAATTTTAAAAAAATAAATGATATACAAATATTAAGATAATAAATTTCTATTAAAATATACTCAGGCGCCCTCGTAATACTACTTAATTTTGTTACATAAAATTATACATAGCTGAAATACACTGTTAAAATATCAAAACATAGACATGAATAAAATAATTTGATTTATAATATGAGAACAGTTTACGTAACACGTATACACTATTCAACACACCAGACCATATTCTTTTTACATGTATTATAAGAATATAAGGGTATAAGAATATAAGAGTATAAGAATATAAGAATAAAGAGCTCTTTTATTTATCTCGATTTGAAAAATTGAATCATCTCTAGAAAGAAATCTATCATTATTATAGTAATTATTTTTCAACAACACATACAAATTAGTGTAGTAAATTTTTCACTATATTCACTTTAAACTTCAAATCATCACATAAAATATTTTGAATCTCTCCGTAACTTTTTTAACTTATTCATTTCATAAACAAATTTTTCTCCTTCGCATTTCACATTCAGTAATATAATTTACACCAAACCAATACCAACACATTTCTCTATCAAATCACAGATGTTCAGGGATGCTAATATGAAAACAATAAGAGGTATACAAAAACACTAAATAAATAATCAAACTACAAAATCATAATGGTTGTATTCTCTTCGATCCACTGTATCATTTCCAAAATCAAGTTGTTAAATTACTTTAAATTTAGACAAGGAACATTTCGAGAAACAGTGAATCCAGTATATCCAAACACACAATTTCAAGAGGAGAAAATTTTTTATTTAAATTTAGTAAAGTTACTGATGAATAAAATAATTAACAAAATAATAAAATTCAGTGGATAAAAAGAATGCAATATGACTTAAATTTTGTTTTTTCCTCACAATCAGTATCATTATATTAGTACATTAGAGTCATTTCTCTAATTACTAACTTTATATCCTTTCAACTTTATAACACCAATACTATCATATAAATGATACAATTCTTTTAACAATTTAAAATAAAACAATGAAGTACATTAAAATTTCTCAAATTTTTTTTTATAAAACACACTCTACTTTCTCTTCTAAATATAAACAACAATATCACTTAACACAAAATATATTCTATAAAAATTTTAATATCATTTATATTACTATTCCTCTTCGAAGAGTCTTGTTACACAAAACTCAGTCACTTCTGTATTACATAAATGTAAACGAATAATTTCACTGACCTCTATTCTTACAGGCAGAGATTTTTGGTTCACGGTAATCCCCATAATTTTTTTTCGATGTTGCTCCTTCATTCTTGGATTCGATTGTGATTTTCAGTAATGTATTCGATGTTGTTCAATCTCACATCGGGATTATCGCACATTTTACCGTTGCAAATGATGATGCGCACTTCACTTTTTTTTTCTTCTCGCCATTAGAGAACTTTTAATGGGGAGTTGATTTCATTCTTTTGCTGCTGGAACGGCGCTTTTCGTTTCGGGGACAAGAGAGAATTTCTTTTCTTTTTTTTTCTTACCATCAGAGATTGTTCATTTTTTTTCTTGCGGAGGACGGCTTCACTTCTCGTGTGAGCAGCGCTTTCTTTTCTCCGGCACCCATGTGTTCCACTAAGAGAGACACGCATTACTTTCACTGTTCCATAATTTTCTCTACAGCACTTTCTATTATATTTGATTAATTTGGTATCCGTTTTTTAAATGTTTTTACTTTTTTCTCGAGGGATTTAAAATAAAGTTAAGAATGCGTTTGCAGGTATCCTACCAGCTTATTGCTGTCGTGTTTTTTGAGTGACCATCAAGACATTTTATTTTAACCGTCTTTATTCCATGAGATCATTTTGTAATCTGATTTGAAAAGAGAGAGAGAGACGGACACTTGTTAAAATATATGAATAGGCGAGCCCTTCAGAAGCCATATGTTCTTCAAGTACGCTTCTGATTGAAGAGATATACTTGAGAATTTAAGTATGACATATTAGGTAATAAAAATTAATGGTAGGAGCGGCGAAGATCTTTAAAGCCATGTGTTCTTCATTCCCGAACTGAGTAATAAATTTAATACTCGAAGATGTAACGGGAAAATAAAATTTAGAGGTGGTCTGGGTTTAATTTTAGATCTAATTTAGTTATCTCCTTATATATATATATATATATAAACAAAAACATTTGGTACCGAGTAAATAAGAGAGAAGAAAATTTATAAAATATTTGAAAAAATGTAGTTCATTCTATGATGCCGTAAAAAAGCAAGATTATAAGTAAGTTTTTAATGAAATAAGTTATTATTTGTAATACCCGAAAATATCAAGATTTACTTTTATTTGAAACAAGTTTTATATCCGTTTAAAAAAATTATGTAATATGCACAAGTTTGTAAAAACTGAAAATATGTGGAACTAAAAGTTCTTTGAACCTTACTAGAAAAAGATGTCTGCAGACGTACTCTGTGTGTTAAATGTATATTTTTCTCCTAGTCATTTCACTAAGAGTCTTTAAGCCTAATTGTGTATGTAGTGTCGTTGCATGCAATATTATCACGTATCGTTACTATAGTTGAACAATATTTATTTATTAGGAATATGAACATGCTTAATAAAGTGATATTATTCATTTTCTGCACACTATTTGAAGAAATTCTTAATAATTTTGAATTCCTCTACTTGGTGCGGAGCTTGATTAAAGATATAGTATAAAAAAATTGAAATTATATTTCTGTAAATTGATATATGTAAATTACTTTTACAGAGAGAACAATATTTTAATAATATGAATTTCAAATGCATCTTTTTTATTATGTATATTACATTACAACCTATAATCTGTTATGTTGGTGTATGGAAATTGACAATGTATCTCCATGAGAAAATATTTTTTTTAATATATCGTCTTAGTCTCGCATTAACTCATTGCAACACCATTTAATGGTAACATTCATGTCACTACAATATCAAAGATAAATACTTTAAAATCATGTAGGATATTTTCTACAAAACATAACGTAAACAAATACTAAAATCCCATACAAAGTTATGATGGAAAAGGATCTCACTTTGGCTAATTATAATAGCTTATTTATCCTGCGACATTGCTAAACATTCGTTAGTCAAATATCAAACAAATTTTCGAAATTATTAAATCAAATCGATGAGAGTTTATGCACTTTCATCTTCTTTTCTTAAATTCACACTATATTAAATGGAAGAAATGAAATATACTGAAACAGTTTTTGGATACCCGAAGAGCAAAATTGAACTTCAGCACACTCGGCTGTGTCATAAGTAATTTGTATTCGATAATAATACATGTCAGCAATATAATTACTGTAATAAGTGATATAATTCGACTCATAAGTAATCTGTGCCACGCATATTAACCTTTTATCAGCAAAGATGAGGACATAGCGTGAGAAATAAGAAGTCTTATACCCACTGCACAAAAGTTGAAAGCTCGTAACATTATCTATGGGACTATCCGTATACATATCACTAGAAATGTGCAGATACTTTTATTACAAGGAAATAAATATCACTTTATCCAAAAAATTAAAAGAAAACTTGATAAATTTATTAAAAATATGATACTATTAAATTTTTTTGTAAGGACTGCTGATAAAACATGTATGCTACAATAAAGGTTTTTGGAAATCAGTTCGTTAAAATTTTATTTAATGAACAAAGATAAATGCTTAAAGCATTTATATTTGATGAAAAAACAATTTTTTTCTTTTCTTTCAACTATGTATAAAGCAACTAAAATACGAAGATGCTTATATAAACATTTTATCTTTAGGGTTTATATCTTTCGATAATGTTCAGGATAAAAATCAATATAATTCGCATATAAATTCAAATATGCCGCACTGAACTTAAAATATGAGAATAAGAATGAAGAATGCATGAGCAATAGCTTCTAAAATTCCGCTCATCCCATTAGAGGTGTGTCTCTATAGCTTATCTAAGCCTTAGATAATACTGAACGTTGACACCTGGTGAAGTCATTAGCATATGAATGAAGTCTATTGAAAGGACTGTAGGAAAAGCTAATAGCCCTATAAAAGAGCTAATTCAATAAGTTATAAGCTACTGGAGAATGCCATTATAAGACTTGTGGGAATTTTATGTCTAAGAATTACTGTAATAAATGTTAAATAGCACAGTATGTTTTTCTGTAGTACTTTGTTTCCAAATAAAGAAAAACAAACGAAAAATTCAAAATTCAGAATAAAAACAGTTTAATAACAACATAAAAATATGAGAATAAAATAATTTTATAAGTATTAAATTTAATAAACTCTGTATATGAATCAAAACTTTAAAAAAAAACTTTCTTTTTTTCAAAATTGATATAAAACCTCTTATATAAGCTAATTTTTTTCATAAATCATATTTTGAATATATATATTCAAAGATACATTAAAGAAAATAGACACGCATAGACTAATAAAATTATTAACAAAAAATCATTTTTACAAAAAGTTATAAGTAACAATATTGGTTCTCGTTTTTGTAAAGAAGATTAATATGGCTTTTTTGTTGTTGTTGTTGTTGTCGTGTATGACAAAGTGCAAAGGTATTGTATATAACAAAATAAAGATAAAGAAATGAGTCAAATATTGCCAAAAGCGTGAATCACTGCCGTGGCAACATCCATGGCACGATCCGAGTATAGGATGTCCATGCTGTAGTCATTGTCTATTTTAAAAAGGGCACCAACAATGGAAGGACAGTTAAAAAGATGTTTGGGATCCAGTTGCTTGCCTGGGCAGTGCCTGCATTCCACATATAATCTGGATCCATCAGGCAGAATCTTCATGCCCTTAAAATGTTTTGTCCTTAGTCTGGTTAATGTTGTAATTTCTCGGCTATAATTAAATTCTGGCAGCGAGAATTTTTTTCGTAGGTTTGAGCAGAGCTTTTGTTGTGCGACTGCGTTGGCATCAAAGACCGTAGTCGAAGAAGTTACAGGTGCAAGGGTTCTGGCTTCAATATGGCTTTTTTATTTTAAATATATATAAATTACATTATAGCAGTGTTTCTCAAACAGTGTAGCATGCCTCCTAGAGGCATGGGAGTGATATTACTACGAAGGGGACGCGAGCATATTGAAAAGTCGAAAACCAAAGATTATTTAAAAAAATATTAATTTACTGAAAGTAAACAAGCAAAATACGAAAAATAAAATACGCATTTACACAGACATAATACACTTATAAATGTATTAGTCCTGCACAATGTATTTTATATTTAATTTAGCAAAACTAAGTTAAGAGTAAGTTTAATAATTACCTGTGACCCCATGAGCTTTTCACATACAAGATGACATAAAAAATTAACCTTTATCTTGATAATTTGTACAGTTTATAATTAATCCGTTAACCATCAATTAAAAGTTACGCGATTCACGCTGCCCAGTGCCACCGTTTTCCACGTAAGTGCACGTAATGTGATGTATGGGGTAGGGAGGATGAAAAAGAAATAAATAAGGAAGACCTCTGAAATAAGTAAATCCTTCGCAAACAGGGTCTCAAGATCATTTTATTGCATTCTATAGCCTTATGAATAATTTTATGGATAGCGGTGCTCAGAAAAGATCGTGCTTTGGAAAGGCGTATACATACATCCTGGACAATTAATGCTTTGGCTAAAAGAAACGTTTATATACGCTGGTGGTACTTAAGAGGTTAAAGTTGTATTGTATCCTTAGCGTAAAAGTAGTAGTATTATAGAATTCAATACATTGTTATTGTATAACAAGAAGGGAGATGAAAATTATGATTGAATATTGGGTCACAAAGGTTGACAGTTTGAGAATCACTGCATTATATATATATGTATGGTTATCTTATAAAAAGTGCAGATACTTTATGAATATCTTTCATTATTCAAAATAATTTGAAAGCTTCGGACTCCAATATGAAAGTTAATAAAATGATCAATAGTATAAACTTGCGTACTAAGAGTATGCATTTAAATATTTTATGCATTTTGAAATGTCAAAGTATAAACTTGTTTCATTGTGGTGAAAATGAGTAAAAACAATGTTGTTTGCTCTCTATTTTCATCGTGTCGAAATAAATTATATTTCTTTGACCATTCAGCAAATGTCAATAAATATTTTGATATTTTTAGGTGCAACGGATTTATACGCACGGATCTTATTAACTTTCATGTTGAGTCGAAACTCAAACTATTTAGATAATGAAGATGTATATACCTGTATATATGCGTGATTCTCAAGCTATCCTTTGTGTTTATCATCGTCATAATTTTCATCTCACTAACAATTAACTCCTGGCCTCTTGATATTCGATTATAATACTTTACCTTCAAAGTCTACAACTTTAACCTCTTAGCACCAGTATAGCCTTCTTTAGCCAAGCATGTGTCAAGACTGTATGTACACCACGCCTTTCAACTTGCAGTCTTTACGCCATCATAAATTATTCATGAACTTGCTGAAATACAGTAAACTCTTGAACCTATTTGCGAAGAACTAACCATTTCAGAGGTCTTCCATATTGTTCTTTTCTTACTCTACATCACGTGCCGTCGCCCGTGGAGAAGCAGTATTTTGGGCAACGTAATCGCAACGTGATTGAATTGAGCTGTACAAATATCGAGATAAGATGATTATATCTTTAACCAATGTCGAAAAGCTAATAAGTCTGAGCAATGATAGTTAACTTGTTTTCTTATTGTGTGAGACAATACGTTACTCAGAATATTTCCCTTTCATCTCAAACAAAATATTTCTTTCCTGTATTTCTTGTTCTCAGTAAGTTAATATTTTTATCTTTGGTTTTCATTTTTAACTCGCGCATTACTAATATTATCACTCCTCTGAGGCTGCTCATATTTGAAAACTTTCTTATCAATTTATATGACCAAAATAAAGGCCATGTTAACCAGAACATGCTGCTAACTAAACGCGATCTTTATGAAAGCTATAACAAACCACGAAAAATTCCATAATTTTGTATTTATTATAACAGAAATACAACAATAACCGGACAGAACAAGAGCATTTGAGGGCATGCGAAGACGCCTGATGGTTGGTGTAATATTGGAATACGAGCACTGCTTAGCTCTTTTATTTATTTTCAATTGATAGCCCTTTAAAATGAACGGCATTTGACATGGACATCCTATGAGGATAATTTATGAGACGACCTTGTGGCGCGACTTCAATGCGCTTTGCAATATTTGACTCATTTCTTCTCTTTATACTTGTTGTATACAATACCTTTATTTTGTCATACGCATTGTGTTTCTTTATTAAAAGCTCATATTAATATTATTTTGAAACGGTATCATGTTGCCTAACTTTTGTAAAAATGGAACTTTTTGTTAATATTTTATTAATCTATCAAATAGTCTATTTCTTCCAATATCTTTGGTATAAAGTATGATTTATGAAAGGCAACCTTAGCATGTCAATTTTGAAAAGTTTTTAAGGCACTGATTTAAATCTACAGAACTGTCATTGTCTTGAAACCATTTTATTCTCATCATTTTCCATGTTGATGTAAACTGTTTTATTACCAATTTTAATTTTCGTTGTTTTCTTTATTTTACGAAAGTACACTGAAACTTACAATACTTCTGTACTTGTCAGTAATTCTTGAACATAAAATTCCCACCAAATACTTCTATCATAGCACCATGGCTCGCTTGGTACAGATAACTTTATAAGTGTATATTTCCTGAGTCCCTCAATGAACATTCTTATATGAATGCTTCACCGAGTATCAGCGTTCATCTAAGGCCGTGGCTTATAGGCCTATAACGTAAAGGGATGGCGTTTGAGCTCTTACATCTTCTTTATTCTCCTTTCTTACAGGTTCGGTGGCATTATATTTGAATTTATACGAATTATATTGATTTATGTTCATAGAATATGAAAATTCCACAAGATAAAATGTTTGTTATCATTTCGTATGTTTGTGACCTTTATATAGTTGAAAGAAATGTGTTTTCATAAATCCATGGCTTTGGCATGTTATCTTTGTTCGATGCATATTTTAAGATGGATTTCAAAACCTTTATTGTCAGGCACCACATGTGTAGCAGTCACTTAGTAAATATCTTATGGCTTTATAATTACTGGAGTTATGTTTCTTTTAATTTTGGATCAAGTGTATGTGGTTCCTTGTAAGAAGTTTCTGCATTTCTAGTGATGTATGTGATAGTCCCATAATAATATTTAGACTTTCGATTGTGCAGTGGTATAAGACAACTTATTTCTCACGTTATCCTCATCTTTGCTGATAAAGGTTAATATGCGTGTGCTAGATTACTGTACGTCAGATATATCACTTATTGAGAGTTTTGCTCACATGCTTTATTATCGATCTAAAATTACTTGTGATGGCTGTATAGTGCTGAAGTTCAGTTTTACTCTTGGTTCAAAACTGATTAGTATATTTCATTTCTTCATTTAATATAGTGTAATTTGAAAACAGATGAAGTGTAAACTCTTCATTTAATTAATGTTCAAATTGTTGTATTCGAATGTTTAACAATGCTTGAGGATAAATAAGCTATTATATTAGTCCGAAATCGCTTCATCATAAATAACTTTAATATGTAGTATTGTTACGTTGTTTGTCAGAATATACTGACTTAAGTTTATGTGTCTATGACATAAGTTACCTGTAAATGAATTTTGCAATGGTCAATTGAAACTAGACGATATATAAAGTATTTCTGCTGGAACATGGTGGCATTCTACATGCATAACAGGTTATGGTTCATAATACTTCATGCTGATGGAGGCGTGGAACAATTTTTGCCCAAATACAATGTATACTTGTTTACGGATTTCGTTTAAATTCCTCGGTCTGAGACGCAGGAACCAGGGAGGTGCGTTGAAAACTGCGATTTGGGTACAAACTGACAACTCGCTTGATGACAGGCGCGATGGAAAGAATGGCATAGCGCAAAGGAGTATTGCTCACTTAAAGGGGCCTCGAGAGCTAAGTGGGTCGGATCGAGATTGGTGAATTTTCATGTACAATAACTCTTCTCTGAAATTAGCCAGGTCGAGCAGTCGCCGTCGAATGCCAACCTCCATCGTCTATTGTTCGCCATGTTAGTATTAAATTCTTGTGTATCATATATTCTTCATTTAGTGCTTAATATTCGTAATGTGTTTTTTGTATAACTCATTTGAATTAATTTTAAAATCATTAATGATCATTAGTTCAGTTTAATACAATAATTCCTATTAAATACTAGCCACTATCTTAGCGGACAAGTTAATAGTATGGGTTATTATTAAATGTTAGTTTAAAGTAGGGTCGCAGTGCACATCGTAAAATAAAAGATGCATTGAGATCCATTTAAAATATTGCTCTGTGAAAGAGATTTACATATATCATTTACTGAAAGTACTAATTCAAATATTTTTCCTATTCGTTATCAGCTCCACGACCAAAGTAGAAATTCAAGTTATAAATTTCTTCTATAATGATTATTGCGAAAATGAACAATATACATTATTTGATCATATGTCTCTTCCTAATAAATAAATATGTTCGACTATAGTAACGATACGTGAATAATTTGCGTACGACATTTTCCCTACAATTAGCAAGACATGAATTGACGGGAAGAAATAGCATTTGCAACGCTGATGCGTCTGCAGGTATATTTTGTGAATGGTTCAAAGAACTTTTAGTTCCACATATTACTAGTTTACAAACATTATTTATAATTTTAAACGATATAAACATTGTAAATAAAAAATGAAAATCTTGCATTTTTCGAATGTATACAAATAATATATTTCGTAAAACTTTACAGTATAATCTACTTTACAGCTTCTAGATCGAATATTTTTAAATATTTCTAATATTTCTTCCTCTTATACTCAGTATAATGTTTTTGTTTATATTTACTATATAGTGATGACTATTGAGTATATGTGATTGTGTGTTGTGAAGGATAACGAGTGAATCAAACTCAAACTTGAAACCCACCTGCATAATATTTCCACGTTACATCATCGAGTATTAGATTTATTGACCCAGTTCAGAATGAAGCACTGATAAGCAAGTCTTCGCATCTACCAAATATTTGTATGACCTAATATGCCATGACTTAAATTCCCAGAGTATCATCTCTTCAATCAGAAGCTAACGAAGAACATATAAGCTAAGTCCGCCTTTCACTTATATGTTTAACAGTTAATTCTCTACTTTTCAAATCGTAGACAAAATGATACTAATGAATAAGATTTGAATAAATGCCTTGATGATCCTCCACAAAACACACACATAGCTGTGTGATACCTGTAAACGCATTCTTAACTATTTCATCCCTCGAAGAAAAATAGCGAAAACGGATTACAAACTAAATTAATCAAATAATGAAAGTGCTAATGAAAAAATTGATGTAAACGTCATGTCTCTTAATTGAACACGAGTTTGCGAAGAAGCCTGTCACACACAGGTGACCATCTCCGCAAAAAAACAATCTGTTTAGTGGGGAAAAAAAGAAACTGTCTTGCAGCCGTTAGCCAAAATAGTAAAATTCCTCATTAGAGTGGCAGAAAAAGACAGCGCGTCAATTGCGTCATGATGCATCATGCGATGTGATTGTGCTATCGAATACATTACTGATCAAATCGTACAGCCAAGAATGAAGGCAACTACGAAAAGGACTACTGTAAAAATCTCTGCCGAAATGAGGTCGGAGTACGTTGCATTTACATTGTAACTCAGAGTAGTTTGTGGTGTGCTCTTCGAAGAGAATATTAATATAAATGATATTAAACATTTTTAGAATATATTTTGTGTTAGAGCTGATTGTTGTTTATGTTAGAAGGAAAGTGTCAGTTTCATAAAGGATGAAATTAACCCTGTGTCATTGGTTTCTTTAAATTGGCAAAATTTATCTTGTATGTAGTTGTTAGTAAGATATAAAGTTAGTTAAATTGAAATGTGCTCATGATAATATAATGATACCGTGTAATGAGAAAAAAATTTAAGTGCATATGCATGTCTATCCATAGGATTTATTATTTGTTGATTATTTTATTATCGTGCTTTACTTTGTTAAATAAAAATTTTCTCCTCTTGAGTGTGTTAGTATGCTGGCACTTCAGGTCCTGTTTCTCAAATGTTTCTGCTCTAAATTTAAACTAATTTAACAACGGTTGAATGAATACAGTGGATCGAGCTAATCACTATTATGATTTTGCAGTTTGATTCTGTTTATGTTTTTAGTGATACTCTATTGTTTTCATGATTAGCATCCCTGAACATGTGATTTGATGAAATGTATTAGTAGGTTTGGGATTATATAAGATGAAATTGAAGGAAAATTTTATGAGATGGTCAATTAAAGTACGGAGAATTCAAAATGACATAGTATGATTTGAGTAAAGTGAGTATAATGAAAATTCTACTACACTTAATTGTAACATGTTATTGAAAATATTCTATCATATGATGTCTTAAAGATGATCCACTTTTTGAATCGAGATAAATAGAGCTCTTCTGATTCTTATACTTATGATGTATGTCTATATGCTTATATCCTTATAATACAGTAAATAATGGTACTTTGTTGAATGATATTAAGTGTTATATAAGCTGTTCTCATATTATAAATCAAATCATTTTATTCATGTCTATCGTTTTGATATTTGAGCAGTGTATTTCCAATGCTACTTATAATTAACATAAATCCAAATATTACGAGAACTCTATTATATTTTAATAGAAATTTATTATCTTAATAATTTGTATTCATATAAATTTTAAATATTATGTACTGTTAGAGATGTGCTAGTCACAGTCTAAATGAATAGACTGTTGCTAAGGCAACATAAACACAATCTAATATAATTTGGAGGAAACGAACTCTTTTGGATGCCATATGATTTGAAAACGCCAATGTACGTCTGTAAGATATTCATGTTATCAAGTAATATTTTAGAAATACGGTTATTTTTGATTTATTGCTAATTTTTTATTTGTATTGTATTGATTATTTTGTATTGTTTATAATTATGATTGCTGATGTAATGTCTATGTATGATTATGCTGTTTTATATTTGAATTATTATTTTAGTAAAGGGACACCATTACTCGCGTTTTTAATTGGAAGGGAATGTAGAGCGTAATTAAAGATGCTAAGTAGGACCAGTTAGCACTCTAATTTTATTTTCCGTTCATCTTCAATTAAAATTTATTCCCAGTTCGGGAATGAAGAACACAGTCTTGCAAAGATCGCGTCTAACCTGGACCACTTATTACTAAAATGTCATATCGCAATTATCATTATCTTCAACGTCAGAGACCTAGTTGAACAATGAACGAAGAGCACATATTCACTCATTGCAACGCGTGTCATCTCTTTTGAAATGAACCTGAAATGATCGCATGGGTAAAAGACGGTTAAACAAAATGGCCCCGATATTCACTCGGCGCGTATGTAATAATAGCATGCGTGATGACAAACGGAAGAGTATTTTAATGGCTGAACATGTATTTCTGCTGCTAATTTCTTCAAAAATGTTTTGTTCACATACAAATTTGCTTTTAGTAATTATTATCAGAAAAGTGTAATCTGTTTTAATAACAAGAGCCCCATAATAAACTTTAGTGATTAATGTCACTAACTTTATGCAAATGGTGTATGTTAAATGAGATGCGTGTCCAAAGCCATTTCGACATCTTAAATAATAAGCGAATAATTTGTTGCTACCTCATTACAACTTGTGATATGATTATGGCATCACTTCTTTGACATTATTTAAACATGGTTACTTCTGAATGTCGAATGGTACTGCGAAGAACCAACAGGCCTTGTTAACGTGAAAGCTATTTAAGCTGTACAATGACTCTTAATGAAATGAGGACTTTGAAAACGGCTTTCACAACTCTAACTGATGTCATCCTTTTAACTGATATCTGTTTTAAATTCTGACAACTTGCTAATGATGATTTAATGATACACAGTAACTTTTAAACCATATTAATCTTCTTACATTGTATTGGCTTTCTGCAACAAAAGTGTTTCGAAATAATTTGAGAATGAAGTATTTATGCTAAGAATCCATTTGTCATTTTGTATGGCAAACAAATATTTTTGAAGCAAATCTACGCAACTTTTGTGTTATTAAGTGTTCATTAACCATGGTACATGATTATTTGAACTGTCTTTAAGGTGAACTATGTTTATATTAATATGATAATACCGAAGTCATGCCATCGATAAATAACAACATTGCGCCAAGCAGAGTGAGACTTTGAAACAGGTTAAACAACAAACCTCGAATTCTCCTTTATTCGCGCAAGTAAAGTTTAGCTGAAATACACTTCGTCAATTAAAGGCTAACGCTCAAAGTTTGTAAATAATTATATTCGCTGCTGACAGAATATCAAAATATTTATAACTGATTCACTCATGATAAAGGCGGAACACAATGTCGCAGCTAAAAAGTATTAACAAATGAGCTGAACGATAAACGGCATGAATGGAAGCAATATTTTATTTTTAAAGGTTGAAAGAAGGCTGCAAAATAATCAAAGCGACCTCGCCATGGTGTCAAAACTCAAATCGTAACTATAAACAATGACAGGAAAAGCTGGTTTCTTCGGCCAATCTCGTCATTCATTGTCATGTCAGATATAGTCACCATTAATGATGAGCAGCATATTGCATTCGGTGGGTAAATGAACATTCATGCGCTGTAACGCAAAAATAGTCGTACAAGCGTGCCGTGTGTTGCTGTCTGTTGTGCTGATTCATGATGTTAACTGCGTGATCTAAACGCCGCGTCCGTCTTATCATTGACAGTTGATAACAATGATGTGGTGATCGACACAAACTTCATCCGGCGATGTCATTAATATTCGCTGGTTCATCGGCACGGCGGTGACTCTCGAGAAGAACCAATCACTACTATAATTACTGTTCTTCTTGATCAGTCCTTGTCAAAACGTGTCGGCATGAAAACGTGCGCCGGCGCAGGCGTTCGCTCGTCGCCGTCATTAGCCCCTTTAAATAACGTGGCGCTGAGCGACAATCCTGATGCTGTCTTTATGTTCATCGCCATCATGAAAGTCTTATCATCACGTATTTGCAATGCTATTTCAGGTGTTGGTATGGTAACGTATATAACCAGTTAAAAGCGAATCGCCAACATTAATATTCTGATTTGCAAAAGAAGGTAATGGTGTTCATTGGTATTAGAGGTAATTATATTAATTTCATTTTAATATTCTAAAAACAAAGTACGATGAAAGGTATGGTACACTTTAAACAAATTCTAAAATAACGTGGAAAATCTTTAAAGCCGCTGCTGATGAAGATATCCATTCGAGCTGCACTAAAGTAAAACGGGTTGGCTACGACCAACTTCTGCAGCAAAAACGGTTCAGCTGACCGCGAGGAAAATGTAATTTGAAAATTTAAATATGTTGAATACCGAACTTTATTTTTGCAGGGTATTAACTCAATATATTATCGCCCGACATCGATAATGATGGCAGCCATTATAATGTTTTCAATGGTGGCATGACGGAAGCCTTCCAGGCCTGTTAAAGTCTAATTTCCCACTCATCACAACGAAATCACCAGGCTTTTAATCGAGGTGAGCGAAAATCGACTGTCACCGAATGCATGATTGTCTCGAGTTAACGCTAAGCGATAACTTTGAGCCAGTTGCCTTCATTAAAATAGTGGTTTAGGCATTGTCGCTCACCGAAGGAGAACCTGCTATTGAAGGAGTTCGCTATGTGCAATTGGCCTGGGGCACCGGACGCGTTTGAAAGTTTTCAGGAAAAAGGAATAGAGGACTCTTGAGCGACCAATTCATCCAAATAGTCGCGATCATGATGTGTGCGACGTAGGAAGGTGAGAATACCCATATGCAACATTTGACATTCACGCTTCCATTTAAACTCATCGTGGCAGGCTGAGCAGCAATCGTCAACAATCTACTCGCCAAAATCGACATGCACGGAAAATTCATCGTCTTGAAGTTTCGGCGTAGCATCACGTTAATCTTATGTGGATATGAATTTAGAGGCAAGAGTTTTCGTGCTGTTAGTGCAGTCACAATATTGTTTGATCGAAGAATGGGCAAATTGGATTAACAAGCACGGCGATATGGTTTCGTTGGCACCGTCTGACTAGAGCATTGCCCAAATTTCCATTCTCAAATTTCATGACAGTAACTCGCAACCTGAGGCAATCACCCGCATGAACTTTCGTGGATGCTAGGCATTTGATATCACGCGAGCATCTTGATAAGTTACCGATAAAACTGTTTTACCAATTAAGGTCAGAAGGCCATGATAACGATGAAAACCGCTATGGAAAGCAAACTATTGGCTGAAGTTATGAAAGGAGTTTTACAATTTCATAAAAATATTCGATGAAGCACCATCGTGTCCAAGCTTTATTGCTAACTTTTGTAATCGATCCTTACCAACATGTATCCCAAATTTGAGCTCTGATGCGAATGGTGTGAAATATATTCACTTGGTACTTTTTCATGCGACAATACTGAGGCCATATTCAGAATGTTTGCGTAACTTTGAATTTCTCGGCAATTTCATTAAAATGATAATTATTCAATAACATATTATTCTTGAAGCATTCTAGAGCAATGACAACATTAAAATTTTATAAAATAATTGGAATGCCAGGTTTTCATGAGTTACCACTCGAAGCTGTGAAATAACCATTTAATGAATATAATATTATGAATGGCTAATGAGTCATTTAATGTAAATTCATTAACTTTACAATTTAGAAAGGCAAATAGGCATAACTGTTAATCCAAAATGGCTGAAATTTCATCGCATAGTTGCGAGCAGATACCGCGCCTTAATATTTTTCTTGCAGGCTAATTTTAAAAAGACCTCCTTTCGGAAATAGTTTTCGAAAAGGCATCACCATCAAAAGTAACAATACGCTTTTAATGGTAGTGTGAATATACAAATATTTGTTGCTTCAATGATTCTGAGGAGCACCTCTTGCTGGTACTTATTCGTATAGCATGAAAGACAAACATTCTCCTGACCACAGGGCTCAGATATGTTATCTTTGCTGCGCCTATCTCTTTATTAGTTTTCACTGCCTACTTTAATGCCGAGTTTATTCTACAACAGGCAAGAAACAGCGGTAAACTACATGAACATACGTTGAACCGAATTCTTTAAACCCGTTTGTGTACATGCATAACATTCGATATTTGAGCTTGAGCCCTTCTGAAAGGCACAGTCAAACTAAAAGATGCAGTTTACTGAGTTTTATCATGATAAATAAAAGCTTTATGTCGATATAAGACCATACGTTTGAGACAGATAAAGTTTAAAGAACTTATGTATTTATGTCAAAATGAGTTCAGCTGCCATTATTGCCATTGAGCCCCAAATAATGATTCATTTTCTTAAGCTAAGGAATTGGTTTCGCTTTCACAAATTTATTATAAATTTTTCTTCTTGTCTCTGAGCGAAAATCGTAATTTACTATATTAAGTGTATTCGGCATCATTGTAAACACTGAGAATGTGTGAAGAATTTGGTGCGCATGCACACCGCACCCGCACGCACGCACACGCTAACTGTAGCATGTATGTATGTATGTATATTATGAGGTCAATCAAGTACTATATCTAAAACGAAATCTATATTGGTGAAACTCTGTTTTCCGTTACACCATCAGGCCACCAAATTAAACATCGTGTTATCGAGAAGATATTTCAAACATGGCTGCCAATCATAACAAATTAATTGCCAGTCTTCAGCAATAAACTGTGCCCTTCGCTTCAGGTGAAACCATGAAACTAAAGGTGTATTTGCTGATTCTGGACGGCGATTCGGCTCAATCACTTCATTTGATGATTAACGGTGCTATTTCGTGTGTCCGCAACAGGCGTGAATGAACTGTTATGATCGCATTATGGATGTTGGCGTATCGTTGCGAACTATACTGTACCATTTGCCATTCTACGTTCGATATTAATCTCTTTCTTCGACAATATTCATCGCGTAGTACAGGTTGAAAAGTTACTACTGCGCATGCTGTAGCTGGCGATGGTCTACTTTCTTTCTTCGGGTTGCAATCACATATGACTAATGATGCGGTTTTGAAGTGGCTGGCTTCTCGTCAATGACCGTAATTGATAACAATGGCAACGTTTATTTTCTTTTAATATCTTTCATTTCATTCTCGTACGACCAACTCGTCAACGACCACTGGTGAAAACGTATATTTTATTGTTCATGTCTGTTCCGTGTTCTCATGCCAAATGATTGTGGTGAATCCCGGCGGCACCATAAATGGTTTGTGATAAACGGCCGCTTTCACCATGCGCAACGTCGACTTTGACGACACTCTGACCACATGACGGCTCGCTTCGAACCAGGCGCTTAATCAAGTTTCAACTGTGGAGATCATCGGCGGAGATTTTACAGTTGTTCGTGCAATGGCGGTTGCGCATTTCTATCGACACTGACTTTAGAAGTGATCGAGATCATATTATATCCATGTCATGAAAAATGATTATTTTGATGTACTATTATTAACTTTGCTAATCGTTAAATTGTTCAGCAATGAGCTTTGAATGACCTTGCAAAAACTTTTGAGGATTAGTAAGTTTGAACCTGAGGCGTTACGAGGACTAAAGAGGTTGAAGATAAAATGTTCGTTTTGAGCTGTTGGACATGAACATTTGACCAGGCATGTTCCACGTCGAAAATAGAGATAAATCACAAAATGAGGTTATGAAAATCTAAAAATTGCCGAGATATCGGGAATGACAGATAATAAATTCTCATTTCATTTTCACAATGTAAAATATATAAAATATTTGTAAACCAATTCATGCAGAACCAGTAATTTAATGAGATTTCATCATATTACCATATATTAGGACCCTTTATATCAATCTTGACGTTGATAATATTTCAAGAACTTAATTGTTTCACTGCTGTTCTAGCTCTTCATTAATCTGCAAAGCTATACTATTATATACATCTGTACAATCTGACATCAGAATTTACTGAGTATCAAATACGACAGTCACTGATACTCAATCTTATATCTTCATTAATTCAAATTAGAACCAGCTCACTAATCATTGCTCTCGAAAGCTTTGCAACAGGTAACTTGTTCAGTCATAAACTTTCGGCAGTAATCGTTAAAATTGTCGCTCTTTTGAGTTCAAAAATGCAATGAATTTCCTTTTAATGAAATGATAGTATTAGCTATATGGCATTTGCCTAGTATTTTAATATATTTAACCATTTCCATTATTGAGCAATAACGCTGCATTCAGGTAAAATAAATGACTCAGTTGTTTACAGAGCTTTTATATACTTAAAATATATCTTTCTGAATGACTATTTATAATGATAAATTAAATTGTTGTCGAGCATTTTACCCTGCGTGCGTTCTAGTTATGTTTGGTAAGCTGTAGAACAGCAGAACCACAGAAACAATGTGTGTCACCATGAAAATGATTGAATCTCTGCAAAAATTTCAATTCCTGCAAAATGAAGAACAATTAAAACAAACTGGCTCGATCGTACCAACAATTACTTCTATCGTTTGGTGATATTATGAAACATTTAGTTTTATTAACAGACTGCAAACTTGAGGACTGACATTTGTTGGTGAAGGTTCGCTAGTGAGTTTACAGAAGTTAACTCAGGGAAACCTGTTGCCGAGAACATGAAGCGTGATATCTAATATTTCGTTTTAAACAGATTGGACTGTTGTAGAAATTTGGTAGATCGCTGCAAAAGTGTTTGAAATCGACTCAGAGTGTGGGCAGCAAAAGACGCCGAAGACAAATATTACTATTTTAATTTTGAACATACACTAACTTTTTGTGCTTTTACTATAGTTCATAAAGAACGTTACGAAAACTAACTCCTATGAGATGGAGGATGCGAGATTTATAAAAATTTTGCATCAATACTATGCAAATAATTTAACGCATCTCGTGACAGATATTCGCTAAGATTTTGAAAGGACATTCTATGAAGTGAGAATCTTTGCTTCTTATTGATTAAACAATTGTCCGTTGGCTACTAGACATACGTGAGCATTCCTTATGTTTATTAATTGAATATTGATTGTTTAATCTTCTGAAAATCGAATATTTTGACTTATTGACAAAATGCAGTTTTATTTAACATTGAACTTAAGAATGACGAGCAGCTGAACTCCACTGAGAGTGAGGTTGCATATTCATTTGGAAGAGATTTATCGATAGGTGAAGATATGATTTTAGAGAAACATAGTTTGGAAGTTCTGTCCTTTTAATCGGAATTATAGTCTTTCAGCTCACAATCAATTCTTAATGCTGAATGATAAAGTTAACCAGCAACAGCAATAACTTGTATGTATTGCGGTATGTATATGTTCATGTAAACTTCTTGGCTTCAACGGTGGTACGGCTAACATTATGTATGTTAACTGTTTATGCTAAACTTATTGAATATTAAAGACTTTAAAATCTATTTAATGTCACTCTAAATTGCAATAATTTTAAATTTCTATTCCTTTCGAAAATTACAGTGTATTTCTATGTATAGAACATCGTGGTTTAGGTGCTTATATTTGCGGATCTCAATACTGGGCACAATCATCATGATGACAAACTCTTGTGCTGGACTGTACAAAGTGGGCATAAACAAAATAGTACTGTGAAAGTAGTAGAGTTCTTTCTTATAAATATTGATTAATAAACTCTTTAATAACGTGCTTCAATTTATTCTGTTTTCTTGCATTTGAGTTATTTCTTAACACCAAGCTCGATACGTTGAAATATAGATATAGTAGCAGAGTGGTAACCCATACTTGCATGTACCCAGTATTGACACAGAAAGAGTATGACATCGAAAACTTATTGAAATTTTGAAAATATAATGAACAAAATGTTTTCTTTGATTTATAAAATACTACTTTCTCCAACAAATCTCTCAGGTTTATTTTAAACTTACAGTATGGAGATACAATGGTATCATGTAAAGTATCTTCCATATTGTGCATAACAATTTCAAAGGAAATGCATGAACACGGAATTTGAGAGAACGTGGCACTGAAATGTCTGGAAAACAATGGTACCAGCGATAGTGCTGCAAGGCGAAAACTAACGGGTACAACTTTGACTATTGTAATTTTAGCAAACAGTTGATGGGTGCGAAAGAACAGATCTTTCTTTAACCTGGATGTCATTACGGAAAGCTTCTTATGTTTTAATGTCTGAACTGAAAGATTAACGTTTTCAGCAATGGTATCCGCCAAAGAACCAGAGACTCAGAGGACATGCTCGATATAATGAATTTAAAATCAATATTTATTTTGATTCATGATTTTACCAACTGTTTTCTTTATTATTTTCAGCAAAACCATTTAATGTTTCAGGCGTGGTATTGCCACGCGCAATCGTTAATTTGCAACGCAATGCTGAACCCCAACTGATTACAGCTGGTCGGCATTTGTTGTGACGAATGTTTCTCGGCGACCATGATAGAATCATATTCTCGTTAAAGGTAACTGGTATACGTAAAGGTATGGTAACTTAAGCGACCTATTTATGGGCCGGGATCTGCGAAAACTGTCTGTATAAATTGTTTGGAAAAGTATCGAAAATCTGAAGTACATTAGCTGGTGCTGATTTGTTGTAGTGTTATACCAGATGCTGGCACGTAGTATTCTTCCCTTGTCAGGCATTTTAAACTTTCGAGAACGCTGCCAGAAAGACATAAGCCCAGTGTGCGAAGAAACTGAACGGATAACCAATAGTCTAAAAAGATCTGAAAACACTTTGAATGAAATTTATTGATGTTTACTTTATGTTGATTGTGTAATATTCAAATCATTTCTGTACGTGTTCATTAAATATTTCGAAGATGAATGAAAATGTTAAAGATACGTTACGTCGGACTACATTGTGTGCATAAACTTGC
>BMAO01019921.1:0-19261 GCA_019973975.1 Trichonephila clavata | reverse complement strand
AAATAAATAAAATTGAAGTGTCTGTTTGTAATTTCAAATTAGCAGCTTTTTACTTAATGCACTAAAAGTATATACGGTACTCATAACAAAAAACCAATTTTTAAAATTTTTGTCTGTCTGTCTGGTCTGTCTGTCTGTCTGTCTGTCTGTCTGTCTGTTTGTTCCGGCTAATCTCGGAAACGGCTGGTGCGATTTTAAAAATTCTTTCACTAATGGAAAGCTACATTAACGGGGAGTAACATAGCTATATTTTATTCCCGTATTCTTACGGGAACGGAAACTATACGGGTGAACGTGAAACTGAATGCCAAGATGAACGCCAAATTGAACGCCAAGCTGAGCTAATGAAGTCGTTGTTTTGGTTACTGGCGACCGATGCTCTTCATGAGACATAAACAGCGTTACGCGCACATCATAATTCGCTGACACGTGCCATAATTTTTTTTTATGATAGTTATCTCACTGTTCAGTTAAGTAGAGCATCGGCTGTTTCGGATGCACTTTTAAAAATAATAAATCAAGGCTTCATAAGCAAAAAGCAATGTAAAGAAAACAAAAAATTGATAAGTTTTAATCCTTTCTCTTTTTTTTATTTACATTTTTAGTCACATTTAAACAATAGTTATTATTTGCTTAATGTTTATATTGTAATCGAAGAATAATAATTTTCAAAGGTATCTTTCATTTTTCTACCTCTCTGTTTTTCTTAATTCAAATTGTTCTTAATTTCTTAATTGTGAGTTTTTTTTCATTCGTTATATTTAAGCTTTTTTAAAACTTTAACAGTTGAACTTCAAGTATAATAATTAGAAATCAATGTTAAAACATTGTTTAGGTTTTTATTCATGAAAATATTTCAGATTTTGATAAATTACTCTTAGGTTATTTTATTTAGTTAACTGCGTAGGTAGTTGTTTCTAAAATAATTCAAATTGTTCTTAATTTCTTAATTGTGAGTTTTTTTAATTCGTTATATTTTAAGCTGTTTTAAACTTTAACAGCTGAACTTTAAGTATAATAATTAGAAATCGATGTTAAACATTGTTAGGTTTTTATTCATGAAAATATTTCAGATTTTGATAAAAAACATAGCATTTATGATGATGTTCACAATCTCAATATAAAAGAAGATTCGTGGTTGTGTGAAATATCCATTTTAGCACCTATAAACGACCAGGTTACTGCGCTTAATCAGCGCATGTTAAATAAGCTTCCTGGTGAATCACAAACATACCTTTCCATCAATACAGTTTGCAATCCGGATGAAATGGTTAGTTATCCAACAGAATTTTTAAACAGTATGGTCTACCTCCTCACAAGCTAGAACTTAAGATTGGCGTTCCCATCATACTACTCCGTAATTTAAACCCACCAAAACTTTGCAATGGTACTAGGTTGCGAGTAGTGTCATTGCAAAGAAACGTTATAGAAGGTCGTATAATATCCGGATGCGGAAAAGGTAACATAGTACTTATACCACGAATTCCCATAATACCATCGAATTTCCCGTTTGAATTCAAAAGACTACAATTCCCTGTAAGTGTCAGCTTTGCTATGACAATTAACAAGTCACAAGGGCAAACGTTAAGCAAAGTTGACATAGATTTAACTAAGAGTTGCTTTTCACATGGCCAACTATACGTAGCATGTTCACGTGCGAGGAATGCCACTGGCGTTTTTGTTTTAGCTCAAGAAAATCGTACACCAAATATTGTATATAAAGAGATTTTTCAATAAATTTAATACTGGTATATAGAGAGGATGTTCAATAAATTTATACGAAAAAAACCACACAAAAATTTAAAAAAAAAAACAAAGAAAATAAAAAAAAAACAATAAACACCAAAAAGCAGAAAGAACACAAAAATATAAAAACAAAACATTGATTCACAAAGTAAAAAAAATGCCATTAAACTATCTCTCTCTCTCTATATATATATAGCGTGTATGTATTTCTTAACGTGGAATACAGAATTATTAAGTTTTCGTAAGATCTGTGAATTGAACTAAACACTTTTTTGTAAATTTCTACGTGAACGAAGTCGCGGGTAACAAGCTAGTTATATAGTAAATATACTTATTATGGTTGTATTTATTCTTTTTTTAACTCTTAGTGGAGGAATTACATTTGTTTTTTCGAAAAAATCATCCTAAAAAAATGTTTTTTCTAAATTTTTTTTATTTTTCCGATTGGCAACCCTAATTTTGATAACAGTTGGAAGATGCATTGGCTTTCCAGCTAAGCCTATTATGTATTTTTTCAATAACTAAATTAAATTCGTTTAATATACACTTTTGTTTGCATATATTTTGAATGATTATTCGAACCATTTCTGGGTTTAGATTTAATTTTGTTTTTTTTTTCAGCTTAAAAATTTCTGATTTGTGTGTAGTCAATTGTATTTCTATTGTAATTTCTGTTTTGGTTTAAGGCAGCTTCACATTTGTTATTCTTTTTTCATTTTGACCTTTACATGTATTCATTTGCTTCTTCTGTATTGTTTCTGGTTTTAGATAAAACTTTGTCATTTATCTTCCAGAATTTCTGATTTTTTTTGTGTGGTCAGAGGTTTTATGGTATACATATATATATATATATATATTTTACAGTAATTCTAAATTGAATTGGTTTAATATGCATTTTTATGATTTTCAGTTGTTAATGTTGATTGTTTAGATGTTTGTTTAAATGTTGTAATTACTATTTTAGGTTAAGTGTCACGTTTATTTTATGAACTACCATTGGAGGTAATTATTTTCAATTGTTATTGTTGATTAATATGTTCTAAACAATGACCCAAGAATACTAGCTGTTGAATTTTAGGTATGATACATTCCCTTGCCAAGTTGTCCCAAATGATGGTGATGGCTCCTGTCTCTTCAGTTCAATTTCTTATTTGTTGTGTGCAATCCAGTATTATTGTTCGACGGGCTGTTCATTTATTATCAACAACTGGAATAGATTTAAGGAACTTACACTTGATCATGAATTGAACAGCTACTCATCTGGCGAAGCGTATAAAACTGCCATGTTGAACCCTATGACTTACTGCTCCGCTTCTGAGTTACAGACTGTCTGAACTCTGTTCTTTCGGTTTCCAGATTTTTCATAAGGGATCTCTTTGCTGTATTTTGGTGAGAATTTTCAAACTGTGTTAAAAGCATGAGGTTTAGTGGCAAAAACTTGGAGTGGTGGACACTTTGATGCCTATGTGTTTGTTTCTTCTTATAATGAAGAATCGAAATTTTTGAAAGCAACACTTAAGTCATCAGAAACTCTTAAGCTGGGAAAGAAATGACTATCTAAAACCAGAAACAGTATAGAAGAATCAAATGTATACATGTAAAGAATGAAAATAGAATAATAAACCTGACACAACCTTAAATCAAAATAGGTACTACAATATGAATACAATTGACTACATACAAAATAAATCACAAATTTTTAAGCTGAAAAGAAATGACAGAATTAAATTTAAACCCAGAAATGGTTCGGAATAATCATACCAAAAATAAGATAAAACAATATATATTAAACTAATTTAGTTATTGAAAAAATATATAACAGGTTTAGCTGGAAGACCGATGCATCTTCCTATCAGAATACAGTCTTAACCGTTTGGGTCCTAAGCAGCAATAACAAAGATTCTTGCATGTTTTTATATTAAACAAGATATCAATCATTGGCATGGCCAAGTAATTTTAGCGTGTTTTTCACATGTTGTATTTTACAATAATGCAACTAATGAACTTTTTACTAACAGAAGGTAGTGTGTACTATACTTAAAAAAAAAGTAATTTAAATATGATTCGGCTCATCTAGGGCACAAATGCCGAAAACCCGAGGTCAATCGGCTGCTTATTGGCTGAGAAAAAGGTACGACAAAATATGAACGAAGACAAAATTTGCGTCCTAATAGCGCTTTTTTAACGCTATGTGAAAAACGCGCTAAAAAAATTAGTCAGATTTTGGTGGATATAGTGTGATTTGCTTAGCGATAATTTGGCTGTGGTGATGCTAATACGTAAGAATACAAAGGCTAATACAAATTTTTATTTATATATGAGGTTTTCTTTTTGTTAAACTGAAATTAGTGATACTATCAATATACAGTTGTACTTGGGCTATGTATAGCGTGAAACTAAGTCATCACCTGATTATCAGTCACCGCTGTCAAAGTGGCTCTTTTTTTCACCAAAATTTGATTTTTTCCATATAAGACACATAAGAATCTGTTATTTTGATATTGTGGTGCAAATTTTGCTGTGATAACGCCAATACATAAGTACCCTTTTCCTTAATTGGCCGATTCCACATGTTTCCATTGTAACAAAAAAAAAGTAGAAAAATGACACTCAATTCAAACTAATTGAGATCAACACATTGTCAATATTGTGATTTTAAGTTAGAATTTCTATTCACGTATAAGATTTTGCTTATGGTAGTTTCATCAAATCTGAATGTATTTATCTTTTGGTTTGAATTAATATTATAATTTCTATACTATGTGTAAGGTTACTTTTATATTTATTTGTTTCTTTTATTTCAATTTCAAATATTTAAGATTTTCTGTTATGTGTTTTTTTGTTGTTGTTCAAAACTGTTTATGGCAATTTTATCAAAATTAAGGCTTACTTTTCTGTTTTAGATAACGTTTTAATTTAAATGTTGTTATAATTGCTATTTCAGTGTCACAGTTTTATTTTTCTGAACTATCCTTTTCTTGCGTATCATTGTTGGTACAGTAATTATGTGATTCAAAGACTCACACACACACAAAAGTCTATTTTTCAGCCGAACAATAATTTGTGAGACCTTTTGTAAACAGAATCATAGATCATGATTACCTATTCATAACACAAATATCAAAGGGGTTTTTTTTTTTACAATCAATGAAACTACACCTTCACTTCTTACCAGAATTTTTTTTTGTCATGTCCATTTGTTCGCAAAAAAAACAAACAAAAAAACGGTTAGAAAAATTATGGATGCGATTAAATGCTAAAAGTAATTTTCCTTCTGACAATCAGTTCTTTGTATACATTTTTTACACATAAATGTTACATGTTTTACATATGTATGCCAATTTCTGTCGTTGAAGATAAATATTCATAATAATAATTCTTCCTTCATCGGCATATTCAATATTTTGTTCAATGTAGAAAATATTGCTCAAATTTTGTATAACGGAAAGAAAATGACACTGAATTCAGACTAATTGCCATTAACATGTTGGTAATATCGTGAAGATAATGCTTCCTATTTATGAGAAACCAGAATGTTTTTATGCATCGCTGTTTTTTGCCTTTTGGTCTCTATGACCGAAAAGAACTCATTTTTGTTTTAAATAAAAAAAAAAAGCATAATTTTTTTTAACAAAAAACTATTTGCTGGAACTATGATAAGGTGACCTTGAAATAATGTTTCCATACTTTCTTTTGAATTCCATTTTGACCAGATTTTTCGTCATGACTTAACTTTGCTTCTGGCAATCTTGCAAATCAGAAAACTGTTTCATTTGTGATCATAAAAATTTTTGCACAGAAAAAAGATGCACCTTGAAAAGATTTTCTCATATTTCCCTCTGGATTTCTTTAAAATTCAGTGTTGAAATGATTTTACGTCTCATGCTATCATGGTTTTAACGTTGCTTCTGATTATCTGTTCCTCACATAGTTTCTTGGAGATCATATGCATATTTTATTTTATACTGTCTATATAGGATATATATATTTCAATTATCATTATAGTTATTTATCATTTATGTACTCATTCTTTTGCTCTTTGAAATCAAATAATAATTTTTAATAGAAATGTTGCAAAAAAGTATTGTTTCAATAATTAATTTTTTAGCAACATGGTTTATTATTTGTTTCATTCAGTACTGTTGTTTGTTCTGAACTATTTCAACGGGGACCTGTTTTAGGTAGATTTTGATTTTAGTTCATACTGATTAAATTTTTTTAGTATTTAATTACAACTAATACTGTATATTAGACGTATTACAGAGATGTTAGATAGTATTATATGAGGTATGGGTGCAATGCTAATTTAATTTTTTTTTCAGTTGAAGGCTTCCTAATATTTCTTATTTATGATAGCATTTAGTGAATCAGTTTATCATTAATTTTTCTTTCAGTTCATCTCTATTGCAGGTTATTTCCCCCATAGTTCCCTTAGCAGAAACTCACTACTGCTATCACTTTTCTGTAATTTTTATTTATATTTGCATTCATTCATATCTATTTACTCTTTAGCTTGATAATTTTCTCTCTTACATTGAAATATTTGTTTTTGTTTAATTATTATTTACTTTGAGGCCAAATTGCAATTTGCTTAAAATTATTTCTAATGTGAACATTCATTTGAAAAAAATATTTTTAATTTTTGGTTTTCTTCTTTTTATACAGGGTTTTTACCCTCACTAAAAATATTATAATTCTATAATAGATAAATTTTTGTTTTTAAAACTTAACCCGTGCGAAGAACGGGCATTTCAGCTAGTTTCTTAATATTTATAAAGAATATTTATTTAATATTGATTAATTAATCAATTATTTAATATTTATTAATAATGTATCATATTTATTTAATATTAAAATTAATAATTTTTATTCTTTATTTAATATTAAAATTTATAATTATATTAAAAATTTGTTTTTAAAAAATAGTTATTTAATATTTATTAAAGTTTATTTTTAAGTATTGATTAGGTTGAATATTCTTTCATTATTAGGTTGTATTTCAATTCTTTTATTTTATTACCTTATTCATATTACTTATTAATATTTCTTTTTAATTACTGAAAAATTATTTAATTATTGCTTAGGTTGACTTAATTCTGTCATTATTAGGAAATATATTCTTTTATTATTAATGTGCCTTTATCCATATTATTTATTAATATTATTTAGTTATTTATTAACATACATTTTTACTATTCCAGTTATAGATTAGGCTGACTATATCAATTTTTACATTATTATTAATTTACAAAGAAATTAATTTAAATTTTAAAAACCTTGTTATTTTATATACCTTAAAATATTGTAACCTGTTCCCTCTAACCATGGGACTATTTGCAGTTTTTATCCCAAGTATAAGAAAGTTCTGTCAGAAACAGTTCCTGTTTTATTTTCTAGCAAAAAGGCCACATTTGGGGAGAAAAAAGGAGTATTTAATCTTGATTTTGTTTATGAAATATGTAGGGATAGGAAACTATTTTTAGATTTTTGCAAGAAAAACTCATCTGATTAAATTAGAATTTTTTTACTGCAATTGTAATTTTCTGATGAAGTTTGAGAAAATTCTATTTTAGATGGTTAATCATAGATTAGCAGAAATTCCAGGAATAACAAGATATGTGGTTCAACTAAAACCATACATCATGGCTTGTATATAGTTCAACTAAAACCATACATCTTGGCTTGTGGTTCAGTTGCAGCAAACTAAAATTAAATGAGATTTTTCGTCTTACTTATCATTTGATCATGGGAACCAGAACAAAACAGACCAAAGCTTATTTCTATTTATCTTCTGGTACAGTTGCAGATTGGGGGCAATTTGTCATTGAAGTTATTCTATATTATGCAGAAGTCGACAAATCGAATTCAGAGGGGAAGCAGTACACAACAGATCTTGTGAGATTCTAGTCAACATTTTAAAGGAATGGATAGAGCCTGGAACTATGATTTTTCCAACAAATGGAAGGCATTTAAAAATTTAGGACAAGAAGGTTTGATCATTTGACGTTAAATCATAGCCTTCATTCTGTAAATCCAGTAACAAATTGCCACACAAATACTATAGAAGGCACTTTAGAGCATATGTTACAGATTCACTCCCTACCTGCAATAGAAAAATAGATTTAAAATTTCATTTGTTGCTGTATATAAGTTTAGAAAATGAAGCAAACAGTAGGGAGTGGATTGTTTCAATAAGTTTTTAGAAATTGTTAGGGACATCAACTGGGCTGAGAGGGGATTAGGTCAAATTCTTTAAAAGGGGAATTTAATCAAGATTTTTTATCACCATGATTTTTATCACAATCTGTCTTGCTGACAAGTGATGACTTTGGCCATTGTGTGAAAATTTTTTATACATAAAGTGCTGCAAGGTAAGTTAATTCTATTTATATTTATTTTATTTAATGTAAGCAAGAACGATTCTCCTTATATTTAATTGATGACTTTAATTTTAATGTTAATTTGCTTTAATATGTTAAATTTTAATGTTTCTCTTCTAAGCTTAATGATGATAAATAGAACAATTTGTTCATTACTATTTTGAATTACTTAAAAAAAATAGATTTTTATTCTTAAATTCAATGCAGTATTGCTAAAAAAATCATTAACTATTTACATTTAGTTCTATAAAAATTTGTCCTTTCACTACTTTTTTAGTTTAATATTATGTGGGAAAAAATATTACATGTAACACACATAACACTTTCACTTTGGGTTTTCCAATAAAATCGTGCACTTTCACATTTAGTGTCAGGGCGACACATACATAACAATTTATACACGTGGTTACTTGTCGAAGGAAAGCAAAATGCCGGTAAAAGAAAACACGTTGGGCAGCCATTGTAATACTCCCATGTTGTGAAATACTAATTAATGCAGCCTTTGATGGTTACAGGAACAAGATATTTTAATAATGTTCATGAAGTTCACAACACAAGGAGATACACACACAAACAAATAACATAAGACATCAAAGGAGGGAAAGCTTTCTGACTCCACGTGTATCATGGCTCGGGACCATCCGGCGGAAAAACGAACTCTGGAAAAAAACTTCTCCCTTCCCCAAGAACAAGTAGCGCTACTGGCTGTCGTTATCTGTCAAGGAAGCAGAGTTTAAATGTGACTGTTACACATGTTTTATTTTTATGCTCTACTAAAGTTAGAAAGAATCCCACCATTAATTTTCGTACAGAGGTGGCGGGGGGGGGGGGAGGCAAACTTAGATCGAAGACAGGAACTTTGCAAAACTGTTTAGTCAGCGGGAAGTATCCCGGCGTTGCCTGGCGGCTAAGGGGAAGGAGGGGGGGGATGCAACCCTGTGCTTCCCTTGGCTGTCAACGAAAAAAAATTTGGCGATTTTTGAAAAAAGTCCGTATATCGAACTTGTTCCTGGAAGGCTGGAAAACTTAACAGAAAATTAATACAATATAAAAAACAGCAAAAAAATTTAAGAATTAAACATAACAATTCAAAATTATAAAATACGTAATCAATAAATCTCGCCGCTAGAATTTCATATATGAACCTTTCAGCACGAGCGCAACAGCAAGAATGATTTTAGTAAGGCCAACGATGAACTTGGCGATTTTCAAAAAGAGGCCAAAAATATCAAAGTAACCCATCCTTGTTTGTAGATTATAGGAATAGGTGCCTCCAACAAATTGAGCATTACACGTCCGGTCTTGTTTGTTCCCTTTATCTGTCGATATCCATTGACTGGGGTCCGAAATGCTTATATTATTATTTGACCGACTGTACAAAAAATTACGAGTAACTGACTAACGTAATGTGGATAACTGATTGAAGTTTACCGTTGAACAAAAACAGATAATCTAAAAGCGTTCATTAAACAAATAGCATTTTTTAAATATTAAAATAAAGAAAATCACTCGTGTTAGGGTAGTTTTCAATCGAGACGTGCATCTTGATTCCATTGAAGACAAATCAAAGGGTCTCATATAAGTTACAGCTATCAGAGTCTATGACCTCACATTAATATGACGTGGATGTTGAAAAGTGGTATGGTTCAGATGCTGACCTCATGATTGCTCGTGGCGTAGTTAGGTATCCAAAGGCCCTGGTGCAGAAAAAATGAGGGCCCTATCTCAGTTGGATTTTATTAAGTAAAAATATTTGAATATTTTAAATATACAAAGCAAAAATTTTATTTACTATCTTCTATTTCTTGGCATTGTTTGCGCTTAAACGCACCACTAGGTTCTTTAAAAAAAATTTTTTTGTATCCATAATTTTAGTTTTATATTTATCTAGTACAATTCATATGTGCTCGAGTACTTCCTGACTTAAAAAGGAAGTTACAAAGTGGTCCACCGAGATAGACAGGAAATGATAGAAAAATTATGCATGGCAAAAAAATACATTATTATTATAATTTTAAAAAAAAACACATCTGCAAAAGAGCAAGGGGGGACGGGACAAAATTGCATCAGTGTATTGCAGATACGAGAGTACTGTGAAATATTGAAACAGGAAACTACCTTATTACGAATCATATTGTTATTAAAAATAGAGTGTAACTAGGAAGGAATTGCTTCTTGCGTAGGTTTCTTAAGATCTAATAATAAGTATGGTAAGATTTTTCATGGAACTTGAAGTTTATTTTCAAGTAACAGTCTATAGAAAAATGAAAAAAATTGAAAATAACATAAACTTTTCAATAAGTAAAGTTCGCAACACTGAAAAAACAACGAAAAGAATTTAGGGGAGTTTCCTACAAATTCGAAAAAACTTTCAAAATTATTATATAGTTATGTTTTGTGTGTAACCTTTTATAGTTATATCTTATATTTAGGAGAAATTATCGCAAATTCAGCTTGCTTGGTTGTCAGAGTCCTAAGGACCCCCTGAGCTTGAGAGCCCCAATGCACGGCACCCCCTAGTCCATTGGTAGCTACGCCACTGGTTCTAAAATGTGAAGCATATCGGCAGTGGTTAGCAGATTTTGTATAGGATAGAAATATTCAGCTAAGACAGGGAACAAGCGAAATAAAATATGTCAAGCAAAAACATGTAGTTTTGTATTTTAGGAGAAGTACAGAATTTAATTTAAAACCACATATTTATGTAAAATCTCTTTAAAATGATCTTCTATTAACGATCTGTAACAAAACCTATGTTCAACACAACCCACGAAAAAGGCATCCTAATATGCCAGCTTAATCTTATTTCCGGCCTTGGGCGCAGAATATCTCCAGGACTCCTTGGCACTGGCAAATCGAAATTTATAAATGGAAAACCTGGTTAAGTCAAACCTATCCGGGCCCCTGGGTCCTCGCCCCAAGAGCCCAAAGGATAAATTGGCACCTCTAATCTGGTGCGCTACTGCGGTGGTCACACAATATTTTATACTTCATATATATATAAACTACTAAATTTATAATTCAGTCTAACGATATGATTTTTTTTAAATTAATAAGTTTGGAAAATAATCCCCAGAGAAAACTTCCGTTTTTTATTGAAATGTAATGTTGTTTAGCTTTGTATCTTCAACAGTCAGATTTTTTTATACTTGACTTCAACTGTCTTCTGAGTTGCACAAATTTCCTGTCGTAAGGGGATCAATGTTCAGAGCACACTGTTTAAGCAACCAGGGATCAAAATCACTGCTAGGTATTTGAATAAATTTCTCACCTCTTCAATCGGGTTTTCTGTTGCTTCACCGTGGGTGCAGTAGCTAGTGGTTGGGCGGACTCGAGGCCGGCGTTTCAAAAGTTTGAGCCTGGAGTCGCTGAAGACCCGCAGTGCAGAGGGAGCGCGGTACGCTCAAAAGTCCTCTCATTGGGGTGATGGGGAATTTAGGAGATCAAGTTACCAGCTCAGGTGTTATCCTCGTCGCTTGATCATGGTTCAAAATTGAGAGGGGGCCACGGTAACCTAGTGGTCAAGGTAGCGGACTCGTGGCTGTGGCGTGTCATGAGTTAAAGCCTAGTACTGCTGAACACCCATGTAGCGGAAAGATGCACGTTAAATCTGCCAAGAGCTCAAACGTCCTCCCGTTAGTGTAGTAGTTAGAAGAGGGGTGCCAGCTCAGGTGTCGTCCTCGTCACTTGACTATGGTTCAAAATTACGAGGATCGTCGTCAAAAACCCTCGTGTAGCTCAATAGGGTGACGTTAATATTCACTAACTTCCTCTCCTGCTACTTCAGAATATAATCTTTTTCGAATTCGTTTTCCTGGAACATACAAATTCTATTTTAACTTTTTTGCTTTGTGTAAAAATACGTTAAATGTTCTACTTAGTTTTTGGACTTAAGTTTCAGTTTTATTGAGTACATCAAAAGCCAAGTCAAGGACAATTGTTTCTGCTTGAAATAGTTTATTGATAGTTTTAATCTTGGATAATATAGCAAACCGTACTATTAAGACAACACAGTACCCTACAAATTTAAAAAATATCGAACATTTTTTTTTTCTTCGGAATTTTCTCGTAGCCCATATCTAAATTTCATATCTGATAAAAAAAATTAGTTTTATAGATATTTGAAGTTTTATGAACTTCGGTTTTGGTTAGGTTTCATTTTAAAGTATTTTTCCTCTTTAAATTGAATTAATTAAAAATATTTGTGTGTGTGAGCTCAATCAATTCTTTCACTGTGAAATGTGATTATTAATTTCAATTTTCATTACTAAAATCAAATCTGCTTGATTATGTTTTGAGTTTTTTTTATTTCTTAGTTACTTAATTAAGATTGATTTCAAGGCCAATTCTTGTTTTAAAAATAGTTTAGAAGCTTTATGACATTAATTTTTTTCTACCATGGACAAAACGTTTTCAGTTTGCTATGAGAAATAATATTTCGAAGAGATGGAATACTACTGAAAATTATGTATCTAAGAATCAGTCCTCGGCTGATACTGCAATTAGACTTCCGAAATCAAGTATTGCATATAAAACTGAATATTTCTGTTATGTGTGTGTACCAAACTACATTTTAGTAAACATATTCTAGTACTATATTTTAGTATTTTAATGACAACAAAATCTCAAACTTGCTAAACTCTGCTCTAATTTAAGAAACAAAAAAAAAATTAAATTTTATTTACAAACTTGGTGCATGTTAGCTTAAGTTAATATCATTATTATTTTGTACATAAATGCTTTGTGTTTCAAAACTTTTGTGTAAATATTAGATTAAGATTAAATGGAATAACTTGTCGTGTCGAAACAAATGCTATCAATATTATACAAAAATATATTTTGAATTTTAAAAAAATATTTTCATTCATGTTTAATTAAAGAAGTATTTTAATGCAGAATATACATTAAAAATTACATATTAAAAATTAGAGTTTTACGGGCATTATAAGTTTTTGTTTTATGCCTTTAGATACTTAAGCAATGTCCCCCCCCCTCCAATCTTTTAATTTCGAAATATGTGTTTCCTAATCTCTAAGGCTTTTTTTCTGTTGAAGATAAAGTCTTGAATTTTTTTGTATATACTCCCAAAAGTATGTTCTATAAAAGTTTGTATGGATTTAGGTCTGAGATCTCTAGTTAATTATTTTTAAAAAAAATGCTAAATTCAATATTTAAAAAATTTTTGTGTTTATTCTAGGTTTAGCTAGAAAAATAATCATTAAAAACTAACAAGGGAACAGATTTTTAAGTCCATACTAACTTTTGTTCGCAATAATCTAAGAAACATAAATCACTTAAAATGACTAAGAAATTTTAAAAATTGAGCATTTAAAAAAAGTTTGGAAAAACTTCAAAAATTCTTAATTTTTTAAAATTGTAAAATAATGGCTGGTCACACACAAACTGACTTTTTACATTCAGAATTTACCTATTAGTATAATCTGAATATAAAACAAATTATTTTTTACTATCGCTAAAGATTTTTTTTAAAAAAAGAGTACTGTGTAGAGTACCTTAAACAAAATGACTGTCATTTCTGTATTGAATCCAATAGGTTTTTAGTTCCGGATACACCAGTTTAATAATTTACTTCAATAAAGTCTTCTAGGATATTACAAAATTGTTCAAATTGTGTATACCTTGCTTTAACCGAATCTATTTTAACTTTCCAATGTTTACGATAAATTGTACTTCTCGTTATATTGACAACGATAGGAATATTGTCAAGATTTCATGTGTAAGAGTACACTATTTTAGTTCTTGATCATGCTGGGGCCCCCTCAATCACGGGTCCCGGGGCATAGCATCCGCCGCACCCCTCAGATGGCCGTACTCTGTAATTATTTCACTTTATTTTGTGTTGAGTAATAATACATTTTAATTTCTTACATGTTTTATGTTATTCAGTAAGTATAATTTCCTGCAATAATAAAGAATATTGGAACAATTTACAAAAACTCCTGACTCTTTGTGAATAATTATATTTTATTTGCATAAAGTCTCCCTCTACCCCCACCCCCAATAATTACATATTGCTTTGTGTTTTTCTTATATGATTTGTATTTTTTTTACTTCTAAACAATATAAAAAACAGAGACAGACTGATAATCTTAGCAACCTAATGGCTCTGTATGTATAAGGGTTTATATACCCCCCCCCCAAAGTATAAGAACATCTAATGCAAAGCTTTAGGACATACTTAGTAGTTAAAAAGCAGGTTCGTATAGGATCTTAAACACAATTTCATCTGAATTAACGCTGAAAAATATGTTCCTTGCTTATTTCTTTAACCGGTGTAGAATGATAAAGCTCTCTCCCCTAATATGATGAAAGGTAGCAGAAGAGGGATTGTTTTGTTGAAAGTTCAGAATACTTTTTTTTTTCAAGTCTACTCAGAATGAGGTAAAGAATTTTTTTTTCTTCAAATTTTTCTTTAAAAGAAGAATTTGTTTTCAGTTCTTTTTCTTATCATAGGGGACCCAAATTTTTACCATTGATCTGTACTCACAAATACGAGTCACAATAATTATAAAACTATGGCTAATTTACTTGACAGCACAAGCTAGGAACATTAAAAATAATACCATGGTGATAAAAATAGAGACAAACAAAGCCATGTTGCCCAACTTACTGAAATTCGTTGCAGTACGTCCTTTAAAATTATTAAAGTACATTCTTCAAAAATGGAATACATTTAGAGAGAGTATTCTGTCGCAGAACAATTGAAAAACAATTTCATTTCTTAGCTTTTGACTTTATAATTCCATAATTTAGCATATATAAATATTCAGAAAATGATGATTCACACACACAATAAAAAGAAAAAAAATGGAGATTTGTTGTGGTTTTTAGGTTTATTTAGTACATTTTAAGAAAAACAGGACAAATTAGGAAGAGAAAAATAAATTATTTGATCCAAAATGGGAAAAAAATGGGTCAAAATTTACAAAAAATCACATAAACGGGCCCACTCTGTACAAAAAGTTTATGAACAAATTTTCAATTTTTCAATTCTGATGTGTTGCTATGTTGTTTCATTTTTAAAATGATCTTCAGGATAAGAGATATTTTAATTTTTACAAAAACTAGTGCACTTTATCTTAGTTATTATATGAAATTGCTTAAAAAAACAGTGATTATATTCAAATAAGGGACTGTAAATTTTGTAATAAAACCGTGATTGATAAATACTAAGGTTAAAACACTTCTACTGTTATATAGAAAATTCACACAAAAAATCAACAAATTATTTTCAAAACTTTTTGAGTAATCGCTGTCCCCGTTGAGCTTTTCGAGGGGAAAAAAATATTTCGAGTAAAACGCATTTTAAAGTATGACATCTTGTGGAAAGTTATGACATCTGCTTTTACTAAAACACTTGTAGTTTTTGTTCTAGTGAATGAAATATAAAAAACTTGGTATTTTTATAAAGCTATTAAGATGACCTATAAATAAATCATAAACAATTGTCAATTTTTTGAAAAAAAAATATGATTTTCGGGTAGTTGGATACCTTAAAGCTAAAGTGAACTCTTCTTTGAGGTTTTTGAAAGCTTTGTGCTGGAATTTTAACTAAATGTGTCATCTTTTGAAATAACTTGCCTAAGGTAGTATATAATATTTTTCATTTTATGGAGAGTTAAAGTTAGATGATAGCATTCGAATTGTGTATCATAATAAAATATTCACATCTAGTAGGTTGTATATAAAAAGAAACAACTTTTGAATACTTTTATTATGTGATAATAAAAGTTAAAAACGCATTGAAAAATAAATTGTTATGTATAACAAAATTTCAATTTTAATGTATAGGAGTAGTTTTACAAAATACTTGTAATTGTGCAAACTTCCCAGAAAACGTGAATCTATTTTGCATACACATTAATCATTTTTTAGATTTCTTTATTGTGACTCGTGGAATTCCTCGGCATGCCTCGTGGAACCCCAGGGCTCCATGGAACAGTTTGAAGGCCACTACTTTAAAGGAAGAGATGAAATGAAAGAGGAAAATACAAAGCAATATAGTCAATCAATTTGTTGATGGAGGTTTATCTAATCTTTCTGGGGGGAATGGGAGAATAGTAATATCGTATAACTTCTACTCAATGTTGCCGAAACTATGTTATATAAATTCTCAATGAACTAGTTGCTATTTATTGACTGTGATTGTTATGCTTAGTCACAGATGAGTTGTCCAACAAAAATTCCAAGTTATCAAATTGACTTCCTTTCTACTAATGGGTGCGATCTATGCTTTGCCGAATGGAAATGAACAAAAACAAGAAATATTTGGTTTTTTAATACTCAATGAAAAACTCGCTAGCTGACAGATGCATTCTGTAATTGTCCCTTTTGTCGCTGCCGCACTCGCACGGCAAGCAGCACCAACGTACACCCCTACTATCGCTGTCCTCCGAAATGCTCACCGAAAGTTTTCCTCTTCATGATTCTTCTGAGCATAGAATGGAAGCTGGTCCTAGGGCCTAGCTTCGACACAGTCGTGCTGGGCTTGAGCTCATGTGAATCAAGTGGTGACATGTTTTGATGAGTACTAATATTTTCAGACTTCCAACATCTGTAAAATACAGAGGTATAATTAGTTGCATCAGTTCAATAATACATTGGTGGACAATTGTTAAGGGCGGATTATATTAGCACCCATAACAAACATAAAATTAAAACCCGACAAAAGGAGGAAATGAGAAATGTAAGACACAGGATTAAGAGTGGTGTGCGTAAGTGAATTTTTCATTTCAAACATTTATGTAGAAATTTTTCAATCAAATGTTTTAAAAACACCTTTTAAGGGAGTGTTCCATTTTTTGCATATGCAAAAATTACTATAACACTCTGAATATTTTCTGTACATGTAAATAACATAAATATTAATTTAAATTCTTTGCATGAATAAAAAATACACCCGCTCTAATTTGCACAAAATTATTAGAATTATTGTAGCTTCTCTAGTCATAATAACTGTATACATACTATCTCAAGTATCAGTGGTACCCTCTAATGATCAGCTATGCCATAGTTAAGGTAGTCTTAATTATACTTTAAGTTATAAATGTGCTACCACGATCTGGCCAATTATGCCATTGAGACGGCAAAGCACTGAAGACAGTTCTGAAATCAATTGCATAGATTCGGCCAAAAAAAATTCGCCAAGAATTCCAAGAAGCCTATGGATGTAACATCAACACAATGCCAGTTCTAAACTTAGAAATCTTGGTTTCCATGGCTCACACACAAGTTCTGTTTATAAACTTAACACTACCGTAATCAATATCAAGCATCGTCTATAGTGGTGTAAAATTCAACAACACTTGGAACTTTCAGCAATGGTGTCATTTGTTTTGGAATGACGAATCAACGAAATTATCTGGCAAGCAACCCGATTGCATTGTCTGAGTGTGGAGATTGGTTTGTGAGCACTGAAACTGTTTTGAATTGTATTGTACCGCAAGAGAAATTTGTAGGAAAGGGCATAATGGCTTGGGTGTATTTTTAATGGATTACCCAGGATCCTTCGGTTCCTGTGCAAGGAACTATTAAGACGAAAGCCTATCTCAGCATTTTGGTCAATTCCACGTTGCCTATTTCTATACCAAAAGTAAGCGCATATTTGAGAAATCTAAAAGAGACCATAAGTTTCCCCAATACCAAATGTAGATTATGTTGATTTCTCTCGAACTCATCAATACCAATCAATATTATACAGAAATATAAGGTAATATTCAAAAGTTCCCAGACTGTGCTTATAACATGAAATTTTTTTGCAGTAGAGCAACTACTATAACGCTTTTGTGTTACTGAGTTCTTCCACTTTTCTAAAAATAATTTGCCCCAAATAACATGGTCAATGGTTCACCAAGGTGTCGTGTCTTAGTAGCCGGAGATTGAAAGAAATTGCGTGTGTTGAGCAGATAGTGAATATCAAATTTTGTGTTCGCTTGGGAAAGATTGCTACAGAGACTTATAAAATGTTGAATCATGTGCAAGACAGTGATACATTATCGCGAACGTAAGCCTTTGAGAGGCATCGACGTTTCAGAGAAGGCCTGGAAAATGTCGAAGACGATAAACGCTCTGTACGTCCGCAGACTTCCCCCACCATCAAAACATCGAAAAGGTTTCTGCGGTAGTGTGTAAGAACAGGTTTCAAACAATTTGGCAAATAGCAGAATCAGTTGAAATATCTCAGGCAACATGTTAACGGATACTGATTAAGAATCTTAACATACATAGGATGTGTCAACACATCATTCTCTACATGTTAAACGTAGACCAAAAAGCAATTCGAATGAAAATGGTGGGAGACTTAATCTCGGCTTTTGACAAAGATCCTTCCCTACTTGGCAGAATTGTTACTGGAGACGAGAAGGCGTTTTTTTATATCACTCACGATCCAAAACAGCATCGGCAACGTGGAAATCATCACAATCTCCGCGCAAGCAGAAATTCCTCCAAGATATCTGTTAGACATTTAAAAAAATTTATTTTAGGATCCGAATTTTTATGGGGTCCTTAAGTTTTCCAACCACGCGCCATGATCTCAAGTAAATAAACTGATTCGAACCCGACCTTTTTGCGAGATTTGTAGTTGGCAACGGCATCAATGTAGATTTAACTAACTTAGCTCGTGTAAGTATTTAAGGAGGTCTGTTGAGAGATGATCGTCGGTTTCAGACAAAATGTTAGAAGTGATTGGGCTCTTCGACTGAAAGCATATTAGATGTGTGCAACTGGTTTGTTGCTTAGCTTTTTTTAAAAGATGTTTCGATCTATTAGAAGTTAGAGAGTTGAAGGAGGAGTTCGAATCAGTTAACCAAAAGTCTGGTTATGTTATTTTTCTGAGGATTATATTTTTTTAACTTATTGTTTTAATTGCTCCAGTGGCGAGCAGATTGACTTTACTTATTTAAAGAATAAAATAAATGTTTAGAGAAACTGCTTAAATTTTGATTCGTCGACATAAAATTTCACTGCCAAACTTTGCCTGGGTTTGTTTACCGTGAAGAATTATATCAATCTCTATATAGGAAAGGTCATGAGAGAGGTATTTTTCGATTTTCAGGGTATTGTGCATCTGAAATTTATCCCTGAAGAACGACCTGAGAACAAAGAACTATATG
>BMAO01019920.1:0-14883 GCA_019973975.1 Trichonephila clavata | reverse complement strand
TAAGACTTTTTTTTAAAGAAAATACTAATTTAAAGAATGTTTTAGTGAAAACCGCAAATGAATCGATCCATTTTTTCGTTGTTTATTTCATCATTTGAAATTTAGGATACTAAACTTTGATGGCGCCTTTCTCCTTCGGAAGACGTTTGGGACACTTGGTTTCCTATTTACTATTACTCGTCTTGATGTGTACTGTCACCCCTTATAAGTTACTCCCATCATTATAAAACACCCCTGTATATTGTTACGAATTTTGTATAAAATAGTGTAAATAATTTGTATTTGGATGTTGTAATGCATTTATATTACTTTATGATATATTTTATATTTTGTAATATACTCGTTATAATGACGATTCAATGGGAACTTAGCAATAGAACCAAATTGGCATTATTTTGGCGACCATTTTTGCAAGTTCGGGACCCTTTGGGTTCTTCTGGAAATGTGTAGAGAAATCTACTAATTTCAAGATCTATGACGCAAGTGAATTTTTCTCGATTGATCCGCGAGACCTATAAATACAGAGATGCTCACCGAAAGTTTGTCTGTTTTGTTTGTATGGTTTGACCAGAGATTAGGGAGTATTGTTTTGACTAGTAATTAGTTGTTCTTGCCTTGACCGTGGATACTAGCGATTAGCTCGGCTGTTGAGTAAGACGAGCAGTTCTTTTGAGTAATCTTTTGCATACGTGTAGTTAAGACACTGATAATTGTGTCAGAGTACTGTTGAAGGTGTGAAGAATTCTGAGATCTATTCCGCGAATAATGTTGCTGATTTCTGTATTTAGAGGATTACTTTTCCGACAATAAATTCTCATCGCTCTGAAAGAACTGCCTTGTCTTTGTGACTGATTTGCATAAAATCCTTGAACCCCGATCAAAGTAACAATATGTATGAACTCACAGGTATACCCAAGCCCTACACAGGTGAAATGAAAATATAACAATCGGAATATGATAAAAATTGTTTAATAGGATTAAAATTCAATTAATATTTCGAAAAAGTAAAATACAGCATATATAATTCATAAAATAGAGCAAATAGTAAAACTACAAAGGGAAATAAATAAATATATCAGAATTGCCCGGGATTTCCAGATAATTTTTTTGTCAATATACGACTATTATTTAAGGTAACATTTTCAGTATTATCTTTTACACCGCTGTGGGAGATGATTTCCACTAAACCCTTTCTTAAAGAATTTCTGCTCAACAAAAGAAATCAAATTTCAAGCTTTCTACTATATACACATGTCCACGCACTTTTATCAAATATTTTGACGATTTATTTAATTTCGTGGCAAATTAAAAAAATTATAATTTTATTTTGTAAAATATAAAATGTATTTTTAATGGCGAATAATTTTAAACGAATAATTAAACAGATTTGAAATTTAATTTTAAAAAAAGACTGCCCCAAATGTCTGCATTTTCATTGTCGCTTAAAGATCTACGTAAACGTTGAGTGTTTTCTTTGAGTCTAATAATACTCTGCATTATGATTTGTACCAAATGGCTATGTAAGTCTTACTGGGCCTTAATTTACTTTCATTTAGATCAAAATTTTCGCATCATGTTGTAATACTTCCTCCAAAAATATTCGAAAAACATTGATGCCCAAGCTTGGTATTCATCTAATATACAAGTGAGACACGAAAAAAACGAGACTGAATGTGGAGCTTGAAAAAAGAGTTGAGTTGGCAACAACTGTTTTGATGACGCTATTTAACATCCCTCCTCTACCTATGTAGTCAGTTTTCCTAACCAATCACACTAGTTGGGAGTACTGCTTCATTTAGTGAACATGTGCTATTGCATTCTCCCATAAAAAGTTTCTTGTTCAAATTTATTGGAAACTTAAGAAATCAGAAACGGAAGTATTTCAAATATTAACCGAGGCTTATGGAGATAAAACTTTGTATAGTGCGCATGTATTTGAATGGCATAAGCGGTTTTCAAGGTGAAGGGACAGCGTGGAAGGTGATGAACGTGATGGGTTCTCAAGGTAAGCGATTACAGACCAAAGCCTTATCAAAACTCTTAATAGGAGTGACTTCCCACTCACATCAGAGGTCAGACTGTTAATCAAAATTACTACATTGTAGTACTAAAGGACCTCGTGAAAAATTAGGGGAAAAAGGCCAGAAATGGGGAGTGATGGATGGCTATTGCACCAAGAACAATGCACTCGCTAACACAACCGAATCTGTCAAGCAGTTTCTGACCAGCAAAAACATCAGTTAAGGTGATGAGGCATCCTCCTTATTCACCTGATTTGGCCCATGCGACTTTTTTATTTCCTAGAATTAAATCTTGCTTAAATGAAGCCCATTTTTACCTCAGTTGAAGAGATCCAGGCAAAAACGTATAATCTCTTGAGGGACCTTCCATAAACCTCGTTTCACGATACTTTTTCAGAAAGGTCTCGAAGAGTAGAACACGTAAATATAATTTTTTCGATTCTAGTCTCTAAGGGCCTCCTGCGGGTGGCATTCCCCCGTAATTCCGAACTTACGCGAATTTTCCACGAAAGAAACAAATATACATAGGCACTCACTCGACGAGTTGCGTCTAGCATTCGGTTTTTAAAGTTCTAGTCTAAGAGGCGCGTTCTCTTTAGAATTAGAGGCCACCAAGAACCGAAAGTCGGTCTTTAACTCCGAATTCTGTACGTACAATGGTTTATTGGACCAGTCTCGTTCTTTTTGTGCCACACCTCGTAGCACCACGGAATTTTTTTCCTGTTGCTATGTTTACAGTTGCCTCTTCGTGGACACCATTTTTAATCCGTAGATGCGATATAAGATATTCAATCCGAATCTTGAAGTGATTTCAATAAAACGATTTTAAAGCATGTTTTGAGAATTTGCATAAGTGCACTAAAAGAGATGTAATAAATGTTGACCAGTAAATTTATGTTTTTCATTTATTGATAGCATTTTATGCACTTTTTGAACTGACTTATGATACTGCAAAGACAAGGCATTTAATTAAAAAAAAATACTCACAGAAAGTATGTGAACAAAGCCGTACTTAATTCAATTCGTAACTTTTTATAAAATTGCTTTAAAATTTAAAATACGCTTTAAATTTAATTACTACTTGAGATGTTTTAAATTTAAAACTGATTTACTGATAATATTTAGGATTTATTTCAGATCAATCTAAAAACTGTATACAATACATGAAAAAATTGAAGTTGGAGAATATATATAAATATATAAATAAAGACTTTTTTGATAAATTTTTGTTAAGAATTTTGTATAGAAAAAAGGTTGAATAATAAATAAAAAGAACTAATTTAAGTTTGGCTTAATGTATCCAAACATTTTGTTTATTTTCTGATGTTAGAAAAATTTTTGCTTCGTAGTTAATTAAATGTGTCATCCAATAAAAATAAAGCATTTAAGTCAAAAAATGTGTAGAAAAATAGGTAAACCAGTTTAGTAAATTATGGTCCGTTATTAGAGCTTAGATCATAATTAGTCGGTACTATAATAATTTTTATCTAATTTAGAAAACTCTGGACACATTTATCTTTTTTTTAATGACCAACAGTGGATAAGAAATACGTGGTTTCTTAAACAGATACTTTCCCACTTAACATTGGTAAACAATTTTTCAAAAGTGACATTTCAGGGACAGCTGTTATTAGTGGGAGGGAAGAACTTATTCGTTGCATGTGATAATTCATGAAGAACTGCCATCTGAATTTAATTAGCATTTCTGAATTTTTAACGACCTACTAAAGCATAACTAATATATTTTTTCGAAGAAATGTTTGAAGATGCTATTAAAACTAGTTACTTGCTCAACAGCTAAGGTGTAACTTCCTTTTAGCAAGGAATTTCATTAACTTTCTTTGTGCCTTCTTAATTGTCTCATAAACAAAGTTTTAAATGTTAACGAAGTTTAAAATTTCTCTCTCAATGCACTCTTATTATTATTTATTATTAGTTTAGAGAATAATGTTACATAATGTTTTCATAATGTAAGATATAATGCAGAGCAATTATTAGTAAACATTTATTTAAATATCGCAAATAGAGATTGTTTTTCATTATGATTCTTTGAAATGTGATTGAAAAGAGTAAAAATGTATATGAAACTTAATGCATATATTATTTTTTGATTTAAATGTATAGTTTTTTAAAAATATATCGGAAAATTATAGTTTTGTATTAACTAATATTAACTTGCCAAATAAAAATTGATATCAGTAGCTGCTACTTATTTTGTTTCATTCTTGTTTAAGTTTAACATATTTATGTTATGTTAATTTCAATGGAGTGCTTGTCAACGTATTCTATACTGTTTAAATGTCGAGATTTAATCTCGTATCCAGACACCCTGTTGAAAAATCACTGTGTAAATGGACTGATACATGTTAAATCTGTCGAGGTTTAAAAACCTCACTTTGGAGTATTGTGGATTTTTGAAGTTGGTACTTGAAGTGGTATAACTTGAATGTAATTTAAAATTATGAGGCTAAATAAGCATATTTTTATTTAGGTACAGAAAAAGTAACTGAAATTTTAAAAAAGGAAGCAAGCAATCATATTTTATAGTTTTTTGTTTAGATATTAATAAAAAGAAAAATAGATAGGACGTTAGTAGGTATCAATAAATATTCTCCTAAACTTCAAAAAACTAATTTATAATATATATATATATAAGTTTAGAAAAAAATTTTAAATTTTAAATCATGTAAGAGAATCTTTAATTTTTTTAAACTTTAAAGCATTTCTTACTTAAACACGTTTAGAGTTTTCAATATTTTCGCTGTGTTTCACAATTTTTTAAACTTTAACATTGCATGGAAATTAGGCTTTGAAAGAAATTGTTCTTCGATAAATCTCTCAACATAGAAGAAAAGTGACTTAAACTGACTCACACGAGGACTCTGACATTATTACACCTACAGATTCGAAATTTGGCAGGCATGTTTCTTTAGTTTAGTAAAATTCCGCTTATATCAGGGTTTTCTGAAATTGCCTCACAAGGGAGTTTGCGAGGATGTTTTAGGTCAAAATTTCTGTTTTTGAACATGTAGACCAAAAAAATTGCAATTCCGTGGGCATGTCACTTTTGCTTAGAGATTTGCTAAGAAAGGGATTTGTGTGCAAATTGACTCCCACTGGTGTTGCAGGAATGTTACAGGCAAAATGTTTCGTTTTTAAATATAAGCCTTACAGATTTAACATTTAGAAAACATTTTTCTTATGTTTTGTAGAAAATCGCTGAATAGTTTTTTCTGGAAATTGACTCTCAATGGGAGTAATATGGGGGCGTGAAGGATAATGTACTATCGTTTTAGAAATTATAGCCTTTCTTTTTAAATCAAGGTCTAATGTCTATATGAATGTGTCTTAATGAAATTGAAAGCTTATTTCTGGGATTTATATATCAATAAAGTCAGTCAACACTTCACAATTCAGAAACATTTCACGAAGTAGAAGAGTAAAGACGAGTGTTATTATATTATGATAATATTTTAATTGATTAAGATCGTATTAAACCAATACTTTATCTTATCGGTTAATTGATTCTTTGAAATTAATAGGAAGAAAATACCTCTCCCAATCTCTGTAGATTGAAACATAAATGATTATCCCCATTACATTTCTACTTTAAATTTCTTGCACTGAAATCCATTCATTTAAAAAATAACGAAATTTGGTCTTGTTTAAAATCCCCTCTCTGCAGATCTTTATCGACCGAACTTGCATTTTATTCTGCAAATGACTATTTTAATATGTAATCTTTTAACTTAACGGGATTAGATGATACAAAGTGAATCGGCGTGACAACATTGCAATTTTGACTCCGCAACCATTTGTCACCATTAGAGCGTCCAATTCTTTAAACTATCTGGGGTTTGCGATTAAATATTTATACTCTGTTGGGTCCGATATCAATATCTGGGTATTGCCTATGTAAGCAATTCACAGAAGGATTGTTTTATCTTGAGGTATGGGAAACCAGCTTTATTGATCCCAAAGTGTTTTGTGACTTGATGCGGTATTATTTGCTTTCTTGGAGTATGGCCAAGATCTGTCGTACCTGGGGATATGGTTAAGTGGGAGGAATGGTTTTGTGTATTAGATTCTTGTACTGTCTTATACAGTTGAATATTTTTTGTGGTACAGACTGTTTGTTTTGATTTGTAAGTATAGTGATCTATCTTATTGTAATAGGATTAAACTAAATAACATGTTTTTACGTAAATATTTTTTACAAATTTAGTAGATTTCTGAATGTAATTGACAATTTGATATAAATTGCTAAAATTGAATTATACGATGAAAAATTTAAAATTTTTTTGGATTTAATTTTTTAAATTTCAGTTTTGGTATACATTTATTAACGGTTACCCGCCTACTACGCTGGTATTTTATGACGTTGTATAAATATATACTTTTTATAAATTATTAATAAATAAGTCCTATTATCAAGTGCTCGATTATATTGAAGAACATTCTTTGTGACCTAACTTCCTGATTTAAAAAAGACAGGAATTTTTTAAGCAGACGTATAGTTATCGTTTGGTCACACTCTCAGATTCAATTTCCTAGAACCCCATTTACTGCACTCAATAAAAGTAAAATGTTTGCATAAAAACTCCAAATCCATTGGTCTAATCAGATGAAATCGGGAATATTTATCTATAATGACTTTTAATCCTTCACAACCCCCTTGGGGATCGATTTTCACAAAATCCATTCTTAGCCATGCTCTACTCCATAAACGGAGTATGCCTACCAAATTTCAAGTTCTGGAAATATCATGTTGGGACATTGAGTCGTTTCTCTCTTTAATATATGTATGTAGAACAACCGAAACAAATATTTCGTAAATAGTTTTAAAAGAAAACTTAGATTAGAATGATTATGGTGAAATCGGCAAAAATATTTTTTCGTGGTGAATAAGGTGCATTTTATCAAAAAAAAAACTATGTCTTCTGGCGTTGCATTAAATATTTGCATTTTAAATTTAGCATTACATATTTTTAAAGATTAAAGTAACGAAAGAATAGCTTAATATATAAAATTAACTTACAAACATGAATTTTTTTTGTCAGGGCCATTGTATTCTGAAGTGTCTGTTTGCAATTGTTTTCTTATTTTGAGATCGTGATTCTTAATTAAATATTTAAGTTATTATATTAATCGCTGGTGCACATATATTTTATTTCAATTAAAATAAGCTTCAGAAGGCATGCTTACCTTCTCTTTTATAAAGTTAATTCAACTATAGTACATTAATCTGTTATAAATAAATAAATATGATTGTGTGTAAATATAATTATAAACAAGTGGATGAAAATGCATACTAAGAAAATGATAATAACAGGATACATATTATAAAATTAGCACTATCTGTATAAAACATCGGTAACTAAAAGAATATACAAATAGAGAAAATTTGATAAGTTGGACGTGAATATTGTGTATAAAATATAATATATTATTACGTTATTTTCCTGTAATAAAGTATTTGTATAAAAGAAATGTTAACAGAGGATACTAGCAATCTAAACAGTGGGTAGAAATTTTTTTGTAATTATTGAGTTTTTCTCTTTGATCTGAAATTAGGTAACTATTTTTTCTGTAGTTTGTTGTAACATTTCTACTTACTGAAGTATGGTTATTACTTTTCAATAAGGCAATATATTCAAATTTTATTAAATTTGTTTATGCAGTCGGCTCTCGATAATTCAAACCTTCGATAATACGAACCTCTCAATAATTCAAAGTATACCTCAGAAAAACTCTTGATATTTCGAACTAAAACAATACGTTTAAGTACACTCAATATTTCGAAGAAAAATCTGGAGCTGACTAAACACGTTATATAATTCGAAGTTATCTTATAAAACTCTCAATAATTCGAACATTCCCTCTCGTGCAGTCCTATAATAAACAGGTTGGAGCTTACTAATCTTGCGTTGTGTTCTCTCTGTGCCTCCCTTGTAACGTAGCCCCTTTAATGACTATCTGTTTGATAACCCTTCTTAGTGTGTTTTCCGGTTCTTCAGGCGAAAATGCACTTTTATTGTTTTCATTCTTTTAAGTGGACAATAGACCAACCTCACCTGTTGTCATCGTCCATATCTTTCGTTTAATACGTGGTCTTGCTACACATGTGTTCAGAAAGTTGGTCCTCAATTTCGAAGAAGATATGCGTAGGATTGTGTATGAATGTATTGAATGTATTTTTTAACACCGGATTTTAACTTCTGTAAAATATTTATACTGTATAATATGTACTTTTTAAAAATACTTTAAAATAATTTTATACACTTGAACAATTGTTGTTTTATTACATAGTTTCAAATTTAAATGTGTTAGGAAAAATTTCTCTTCGAGTATTTTTGGAATTTTTCCTATCCTCTTGACAATTCGAACTCTTGATAATTCAAAGTTTTTCTTTGGTCCCTTCAACTTCGAATTATCGAGAGTGGACTGTATATGTATATGCACTCGCGTAGGAATATCCTAAAGTTTTAACCATCTTTAAGAAATATAGAATGAGAAGACTGCTGGGAAAGTTTCCCTAAAATTTATAGAACTGTTGTAGAACTTAACAGTTTACATGAAGGAGAGTCAAACCATTTTTAATATATAATGCTGCACTCTGAAAATCAAATTACGTGATTCTATGATGAAGAAATAGCGCAGTATAAACACCAGCAACGCCCATCATCTTTCGATAATGTTCTTCAAGGTGTGATTATAAGGAATCAAAGTAAGAGGACTTTGAAAGCTTGCCAAATCCACCCTTTTTTCCTGATCTCACACCAAGCAGCTTTTTCTGATTCCCAAAATTCAAAACACTATTGTGTGGTAAGAATTTTTTTTTGTTACAAATGATTTCATTCTGTAGGGGAAAACATTGACTTTATATGAAATCTGTTACAGAGTGTTCTACAATATGCTATATATATATATATATATATATATATATATATCCATGAGGTATAGGTACTGCAAATTCTACTTTAAAATCTATATAGCTTGTAGATTTTTTTAAACTCTAATTCCTTTTTGTCAACTAAGTTTTATTTGTAAAGGACAAAGAGCAGTAAATGCAGCAAATCGACAAGAGTCTTAATCTCAAATGATTTCTCTTCCAAACACTCATTTATTTTTCTCTTTTCGCTTGTTGATTTTCTATTCTAAGCATTGGCTCAACTGTAAATTGGTTTTCCGATTGTGCGTGCTCAGCCTCACCAATATGTCAATTGAATTGTATAAGGGTTGTTGCTTCGTGTTAGATCGTACTTGATTCTTGTTTATTTTCAAGTTCTCAGATGCGAATAATACTTATATTTAGTTTCGCTGCAGATTATATTGTTTTCAGTTTTTCCCCTCCGTGTTTCTTTGCGATTCAGAATGTTCAACTATTGATAATTTGGTTTTCGCTTCTCTATCAATGAAAATTTTTACCTCTCCCTTCCCTCAAATCGATTTATATCAAATTACAATTAGAATTATGCTGACATTAATGAGATTTCATTCCTTGTGAACGCACAATATGTCCAACTAATAAGTAAAAATTATTTTAAATTCACCTTCGTTTAGGTATGATTTAAGTGCATTAAGTTAATGATGTGGTATCTGAAATTTTAAATGGTAAAATTAATTTATAATATGGAATTTTAGAATTGAAGGATGTAATAGAAATAATTTTAAGTAATATGATAACTATTATAATCATGCCACCCATTCTGCATTGTAGTTCGTGACGCTGACTGCTGTGCCATAGGATTTAGGTTCAGGTCCCGGAGAGGACATAGATGTTTGCAAATGTATTGTGCCTTTGGGGAACTGGGGTACTCTCAAATAGTCATCAAGCCACTATCTCTCATAAGTTTGGGGGAAGGGGAAAAGATATGTAGGTTCTTGGCTCATTTAGGGATGTTTTCCCTCAAGATTGGGTTGAAACCGAGACAAAATGGTACTGTCACCTGCATGGTGTTCAAAACTATAGCTAACGACAGGCGTGCATCTAGCTCTTTGCCGCGATGAATTTTATGGGCCTCGATCTGACACCGTCATATAGGTGAATGTCTTAGGTACTTTTACAAATGAGGAAAAAAGGAATTGTGGGAAGAAGTTGGCTAACATAAAATCTCGAGAGAAATATGTTACTTAAGCTTCTATTTTTAAAAACAACAGATGAGTATGCAAAACTTATTAAAATTTTATATCTTAAAAACGAAATTTATATTTTATTTATAAGAAAAATGTCTTGGGGGCCTTATCTAACCCTAATTTTTTGGATATCAGTGCAAAATGTTATTAAAGAATTTTCCTTATACCGTTTTTTAAGTACTTAATTTTTAGCAATTTCCATCGAACGCTTGAGGTACAAAAATAACCTTTTATCATATATCTGTTGAAGAGCAATATTCCTGTATTAAAAAGACTTAAAATAAATAATTAAATTAATTCCACCAAAATGTATGTAAGAATAATATAATGCAATGTGTTTTAAAAATTTAAAGAAAAGGGAAACGAATATATCTTTTAAATCTTATAATCAAGCGCTAATAATTTGATTTTATTTTACTTCTGAAACTTCCTACTACTCAATAAATTTCTTATATGTAAATAAAAAAAGACATAAATTATATACCGGAACGAAACTCTTTCAAATATTCTCTGTTTCGTATCCAAATGTGAATATAGGAGGACGGAGAGGATTCCTTCGGGATTTGTCTGAACAATATAGTCTAGACTATGCGTGGGATGATTAAAAAGTATTGAATCCTAAGGACATCTTGCATGTTTTGTGCAAGAGCATTCTATCCGTGAAAATATGTGATCCATGAAAAACACCATTTTTTATTTGATGAAAATATTTATTACATATTCTTTTAAGAAGTAAATTGTAAAAAGGAATTCTCTTGATTTAAAGATTCAGAGGTTCTTTGTAAGATCAGGACTTATCAAAACATTGATCACGCAGCATCACAAATTTGATTTTAAAAATTTGATTTGATTTGTTCCAGCAGAATAATTTATGTCATTGTTAATAAACTGATGGTTGAACGACGAAAACAAAATGGCTTTGTTAATCTGTAAATACTATTAAAGGAGAATTCTATAAATCTCTCTGTAGAATAAGTTTTTTATAAATAAAATAGGCTTAAGTCCACCATTCGGATGATGTAAAAAGATTTCTGAGCATTTTTTATATAAATTTACGCTTGTTTCCAATAAATATTTTTTATATTTTAATTAGTTACATATTTTTCTAAAAACACTGTATATATATATATATATATATATATATATATATATATATATATGATACTGTTACGTAGTTCGGGGCTCAAAGATTTTATGTAATCAGTCGCAAAGAAAGAGACAGTTCTTCACGAACGGTTTAAATTTATAGTAGAAAAACATATTTGAAATGCAGGATACATAGAAAAATTCGTAGTATAAATCTTAGAAGGTCTTCACACTTTCAACAGCACTCACACAACTATAAGTGTCGATATTACTCTTCAACTCAGTTTCGACTTCAATTTCAACAAGACTAACTCAGTTTCGGCGAGCGACTCCCTATTTATATACCTCAAGGGCCTTTTAGGAAAACCTCTTACGTTATATATATTGACTTTAGTAGATTTCTCCTGCAATTTCCAGAAGAATCCCTATGTTCACCAACTCGTCAAAAATGTTTTCAAAAAATGATACCAAATTGTCTCTATCACCAAAATTTCGCCAGGTTTCCATTGAATCGTCATTATAATGTAAGGAACGGCATTGCTATCGAATATTACAATTTAAACATAAAATATATGCAACATAGAGTAATATAAACGTATTACACATGCAGATATAAATTATCGACACTATTTTAAGTATTTTTGCTGAAATTCGTAACAATATGTTGAATATATATCGAGAATTAGTTGAAGCTTTCCTTAGAAATAATTTTTTATAATGAACGTTAAACTTATAGAGTTTAAAGATCCTCACGTTGGTGTGGTATCGAAGATTGGAGTTCCATCTTTGGTGCCGTCTGTCACTTAACTGAAGTTCAAAATTACGAAGTTCATCGCTGATAGTTCCCGTGATGCTTTGAACTACGACATTAATAAACATCCAATCAAAAAACATTCAATCATGTGGCATATATGTCATGAACATCCTATTCACCACTCCGTATAATTTACTGAACTAATCTCAGTGGTGCAACAACCCTTCAAGGTCAAGGCCATCTCAGTATTGGCGACCTTAGTGCTGAGATACATTAGCAGATGCTACACTCTGAGGGCCAGTCTGATGCAATGCAAGCAGTGTTTAGTCCCTAAGCAAGCTTGATACTGATTTATGGAAACACTGAAAGGGATGAAAGGTTGAGTCGACCTTGCCTAGAGTGGGGATAGAATCTCCCTCATATAACTAACATTTATGCTTTAAATTTTATATCTGTTTGAATTTCATATTAATTAATTTTATTAAGGATTAATTAAAAAATAGGAATTTTTTTTACGTTTTCTTTATCACATTATTTTTTGCAATCTTAAGAGAACCAGAACATTATATACTTTCAAAAAATGGATTTTCAATTTTAGTTCTAAAAAATAGTGCATATTTTTCTGAACCTAAAAATGTATAAAACGAAAATGTTTGTTGATAAAATAGCCCTAAAATATGAAAAATAAAAGTGTAATAAAATGACCACGCCCCTTTTAACATATTTTAAATGGGTAGTATCCCCTGTGTTTGATCTATATAAACTTTTGATGTTTTTTTTCATTTAAATGAATAACCCAGCTATTCCGTGGCATAATATGTATTACAAGATCTCGAAAATTGAGATTTTCAGAATTTTAAGGTTTTATGATTATTTCAAACAAATTATGTAGTTAATTCATTAAAAAAAACTGGTTCATTACGTTTGATATGTTGCTTTATATATATGTGTAAAACTTTTTGTATATTCAAGAAATATTTTTGTAAAAAGTGGTACCTGCATGAAAATATGTATCTCGAAAATTATGTTCATGTTAAATAAAACAAAGGGAAAAAACTTATGAATTTAAAAGTACTTTTTGTAACTGTAGAAAATGATTAAGCATTGTTATTAGGCATATAAAAATAGGCAAGCAAATACTAATCAAGTGTATACTACGTGAAAACATTATTTTTTTTTAGTTTTTTCACTTTTTCTCAAAAGCATATTTTTTTTACATTTAGGCACATTTTTAAAAAAAAAAACTATTGCACTATAATATATTCAAGATTTTTTATACTTCTATACAAGATGCCTATGCATATAGTGAACCTAATTTTTTTTCTATTAAAATAGTGCCTAACTTTTTAAAAATAGTTTTATGCATAAAAAAGCAGTAAAATAGAAATTCTCCCAAATTTCGAAGTTTTATAATTTTTTTTAAAGAAACTATACTAAATTTTCACTAAAAAAATGGGTTCACTGTCTTTTGTGTATTGTTTTATATATGCGTAAAAAATATTTTGCATAAAAAAAAAGATACTTTTTTAAAAAATGGTACCTAAATATAAGTATGTATTATGAGTTCTCAGAAATTATGTATTACTTAAATTAAGTAGGATAAAAAAAACTTTTAAACTAAAAAGTTATTTTTGTAGTTCTACAGAATTATTAAATTATCTTTATAAGAACGTAAAATATCTAAGCTCTATTGGAAATTTTAAAAGATATATGTCTCATAAACAAAGGGTCTTAATTTTGGCATTTTACACTTTCGAGCTTGTCCTGGTTCCTCAAGTGTTCCATGGTTACTATCAATTTATTCTATATAAGCCAGATATGTATTTATATTTTATTTAGACAATCATTTGAATTCTTTAGTGTTATTTTTTTCTGATCATGATCAGGGATATTCATTTTTAGATAAAACTGTCTGTTTTTCTAAGTTGCATGTTTGAGTGAAATTTAATATTGAAGAATTTTTTCTCATCAACTTCTATGTCTGAAAAGAGATATCTTTAATGCAAACAGACATAACAATTCCTTTAGACGAACCAAATATTGATTTATACTGGACGTTAGTGCCTCTTTTCGTAATTTGAATACTTAATAAATACTGGATTTATTACGTTATGTATTATTAATGGTATATTTTCTATGTTCCATAAGCAAGAATACCGATATAAAGTAAATTAGATTTAATATTTCAATGGTATTGGATTTTTTATTTTACAATTGTGACGTATCTATACACGTGCTTTTACTATGCCTCTTGGGAATTCTTTGGGGCTATGAAAAATAACAACTTTCTCTTAAGAAGAAAACGGGATATGCAAATTAAGTTTATTAAATATGGTTCAGGTTCTCTTGCTAGAAAAGTTAGTTAGTTAAAGCGTGACAAAGTGAGATATAAGTAGAAGAGATAAACGGAAGATAGCCAGTAAGTCCGTGGGAGAGAATAAAGAAAGTAAGCTGGTAGAGATTGAAGGATTATGCATTAAAAATTAAGAAGACTACCTACAGTTCAGGTATTAGTCACCTTTATAGTACGCTATGATATTTAAATTATTAAAGAGGCTTAAGGGGCAATTAGTTACATATCTACCGTTTAAATCATTATTAAGGCAGACGATTGACTAATATAACTTGGATAAATTATTAGAAATATTCTCCAAAAACGCGACTCTCACCTCCTCACCTCTGTTAGCTAAGCGGAAACATCCTATTTATTCTGATTCATTGACTTGTTTTTGAGTTAATTAAAGTACTGAATAAATAATTTGAAATTATGTGGAATCATCCTTCACCAGGGTAGACGGGAATGGGGGTTGTTATACGATGGTATTGGATTACTAAATGACTGTTCAATATCTGTATAATTTAAAATCTTTAATTCCTCGTCATTAT